>WNGS01080656.1:14184-37059 GCA_020271785.1 Procambarus virginalis | reverse complement strand
ATAATCTAAATGGGCCTAACTAGAGCAAGATATAGCTTGAGAATCACACAGGTGTCTTGTTTTTTTTTTTATTAATACATTAGGTACATCTATGTTAAAGGTAGCCAGGGGGCCAGGTAGCCTGGTGGATAGCGAGCAGGATTCGTAATTCTGTGGCGCGGGTTCGATTCCCGCACCCGGCAGAAACAAATGGGCAAAGTTTCTTTCACCCTGAATGCCCCTGTTACCTAGCAGTAAATAGGTACCTGGGAGTTAGTCAGCTGTCACGGGCTGCTTCCTGGGGGTGTGTGTGTGTGTGTGTGTGTGTGTGGTGTGTGTGTGTGTGTGTGTGTGTGTGTGTGTGGTGAAAAAAAAAAAAAAAAAAAAAAAAGTAGTTAGTGTAGTTAGTAAACAGTTGATTGACAGTTGAGAGGCGGGCCGAAAGAGCAAAGCTCAACCCCCGTAAAATACAACTAAGTAAGTATCTGCGCTGCGATTAATAAATCCGAGTGTCTGGTTTGCCTTATTACGAACATTCATGCATTGTTCCTTTTGTTTTAAATTCTTACTAATCATAACTCCCAGATCCCCTTCGCAATCTCAACACCATCTAGCTCGTATCTTGTAACTCTATCATCGTTACCTAGCCTCAGAACTTTACATTTATCAGCATTAAACTGCATCTGCCAATCCTTTGACCATTTCAAAACCCTATCTAGATCAACTTGAAGTGATAGTGAGTCCTCCTCCGAATTAATTTCCCTACCGATTTTCGTATCATCAGCAAATTTGCAAATGTTGCTACTCAAACCTGAATCTAAATCATTTATATATATTATACACAACAGAGGTCCCAGGACAGAGCCTTGAGGCACTCCACTTACAACATTTTCCCACTCTGACTTGACTCCATTTATACTAACTCTCTGTTTCCTTTGATATAGCCATGCTCTAATCCAGCTTAATATAGCACCCCCAATACCATGAGCCTCTATCTTTTTAATCAGTCTTTCATGTGGCACTGTATCAAAAGCTTTGCTAAAGTCAAGATACACAACATCACAATCCTTACCACTATCAACTGCCTCAACTATGCTAGAATAAAAAGATAACAAATTTGTTAAACATGAACGGCCATTTATAAAACCATGTTGCGACTCAATTATTAATTTATGTTTTTCAAGATGAAGACGAATTTTATTTGCTATTATAGATTCGAGTAACTTTCCCACAATAGACGTTAGGCTAATTGGTCGATAGTTAGACGCAAGTGATCTATCTCCTTTCTTAAAAACTGGTATCACATTAGCAACTTTCCAAAACTCTGGCACTCTGCCTGACTCTATTGATTTATTAAATATGATTGACAGTGGGTCACAAAGCTCCTCTTTGCATTCTTCCAGCACCCTGGCAAACACTTCATCCAGCCCTGGGGATTTGTTTGGTTTGAGTTTTACTATTTGTTTAAGAACATCCTCTCTGGTAACTGCTAAACTCGTCAACCTGTCCTCGTCCCCACCCACATAGACTTGTTCGGCTGAAGGCATATTGTTAAGTTCCTCTTTAGTAAATACGGATACAAAATATTTATTAAAAATACTACTCATCTCTTCATCACTATCTGTTATTTGATTATACTATTATATACTATATATTATATTATACTAACATATATACTATTATATATTATATACTATTAAAGTATATTATACTTTAATCTCAATTAGTAGTAAGTTTTAGTCTTAGTGTTTTTCCTGCCCAAAACGCTTTGCGTAATAGTGGCTTTAGGCATTGTATGTACTAGCTCTATCTATAAATCCATCAACTTTTGTATCTTACCGTGTATGTATGTACTTTACCTGAATAAAAATTTGAATTTGAATCAGGCTTTTTCACCCACAGAGTTATTGATCGATGAAACTGCCGTCCCACCGAAGCCATAAATGCCAAAACTGTGCTGAATTTCAAAATACTGTATACCTGGAAAAAATCATGAAGGCAAACTGAGATGGGGAAGGGAACCGTCAACAAACTAGCGACTTCCTGTTCTCATCGAGGCCACTCGGGTTAGTGGCCTCTCAGGTAAATCAGGTAAAATATTATTCCCAGACAATTACAGCATAACTGATAAAGTTAGGCTAGAGTAATAAATTTCTGGTAAATTTAGAGTTGTAAATTTCTAGAGTAATATAAATTTAAATTTCATATTAACTTGACTGACAGCTATAAATGCCAATCAGCCTTCAATATACTCTTCAGTGAAATATTTATAATCAAGAGTAGAACTCATAAATAGGCCTAAACAAAAAATAAAAAATGGACATCAGTTTGCATATGAATCTGATGAGAAAATTCCTTAATAAATATACATTTCCTTACCAATCAAATGGTCTCACCTTATGTATGTCTCAGATTGTCTTCTTCACCAACTCCAATGCTAAATAATATTACAACAAAAATGTCCATAACTTAGCTACAGAGTATATTACATTTTAAATAAATTTCCACAGAAAGCAAAAAAAGGAAGCACATTATTTACATAAATATGTAGAAAAACATTTAAAGCTTTATTTTACCTTAGCTAAATTAAAGAGATATTTCTATACTTAAGTGACAGCTTCTCTAGTTCTTGCTTGGTCATCTAACTTTCATAAAAGAACAATATAATAAAATATCTTCAGATCTTTACCTTTCATGGTGAAGTGTATTTCTCAAACAAAATAGAATTACCTTTGAAGAACATCCGACACTGTGATACCACACTGTTAGATTAAAGGTAAATTTATATACCATTATGTGCCTCATTATCCTTCAACATTCTCTTAATTATCTTCCACACACAAAGTGTTTAGCCTATTATCTGCATGTATCATCTTGTGCCTCTTCATACTTCCACGCTCACTGAATGTCTTCCCACACTCTGGACACTTATGAGGTTTGTCACCTGAATGCACAAACATGTGCCTTATTATTTTTCCACGTTCTCTAAATTTTTTGCCACACTCGGCACATTGAAAAGGTCTCTCATCCCCATGCACCATCCTGTGAGTCTTCATATTTCCAAGAAGACTGAATCTCTTCCCACACTCTGGACATTCGTGAGGTTTGTCACCTGAATGCACTAACATGTGAGTCTTCATATATCCAAGACGACTGAATCTCCTCCCACACTCTGGGCACTCGTGAGGTTTGTCACCTGAATGCACTAACATATGACTTATTATAGTTCTATGTAATCTAAATTTTTTGCCACACTCGGCACATTGAAAAGGTCTCTCATCCCCATGCACCATCCTGTGAGTCTTCATATTTCCAAGAAGACTGAATCTCTTCCCACACTCTGGACATTCGTGAGGTTTTTCACCTGAATGCACTAACATGTGAGTCTTCATAACTCCAAGACGACTGAATCTCCTCCCACACTCTGGACACTCGTGAGGTTTGTCACCTGAATGCACTAACATGTGAGTCTTCATATCTCCAAGACGACTGAATCTCTTTTCACACTCTGGACACTCGTGAGGTTTGTCACCTGAATGCACTAACATGTGAGTCTTCATATATCCAAGACGACTGAATCTCCTCCCACACTCTGGGCACTCGTGAGGTTTGTCACCTGAATGCACTAACATATGACTTATTATAGTTCTACGTAATCTAAATTTTTTGCCACACTCGGCACATTGAAAAGGTCTCTTATCCACATGCACCATCCTGTGAGTCTTCATATTTCGAAGAAGACTGAATCTCTTCCCACACTCTGGACATTCGTGAGGTTTGTCACCTGAATGCACTAACATGTGAGCCTTCATAACTCCAAGACGACTGAATCTCCTCCCACACTCTGGACACTCGTGAGGTTTGTCACCTGAATGCACTAACATGTGAGTCTTCATATCTCCAAGACGACTGAATCTCCTCCCACACTCTGGACACTCGTGATGTTTGTCACCTGAATGCATTAACATGTGAGTCTTCATATTTCCAAGAAGACTGAATCGCTTCCCACACTGTGGACATTCGTGAGGTTTGTCACCTGAATGCACTAACATATGACTTATTAAAGTTTTACGTAAAATAAATTTTTTGCCACACTCGGTACATTGAAAAGGTCTCTCATCCACATGCATCATCATGTGAGTCTTCATATTTCCACGCCGACTGAATCTCTTCCCACACTCTGGACACTCGTGAGGTTTTCCACCAGTATGTACTAACATGTGAGTCTTCATACTTCCACGCCGAGTGAGTCTCTTCCCACACACTGGACATTCATGAGGTTTGTCACCTGAATGCACTAACATGTGAATCCTCACATGTGAAGGACTGGTGAATACCTTCGGACACTGTGGACACTGGTGAGTTTTCATCTTTGTTATGGCAGGTGCAGTTTGTGTGAAAGTTTTTTTCCCCGGATGTTGGGAGAAGCGTCTAGGCTTGAGAGTTGTTTCTTAGAGTTAGACTTGATGTGAGCACTTGGCAGTGAAGTGTGGTGTTTCTTCTTTATGATAGGTGCAGTTTGTGTCAAGGTTTCTCGTAATGCTCGTGCAGGACATTACCGGCAGGCGCTGCTAAAATGGCGGCGGTCGCTTACCCTCTCATCACCGGATACAAGACACACTGAACATTGGATACAAGTCACTCCGTACATTGACAACATCGCACACTAATATATTTACAACTTCGGACACCAGCTTTCGACGTTTCGCATATGTGTACGTGTTCCATATTAAAACGACAATATAATGCTATTAACAAATAAAATCTTCTACTTAACAGGCATATATAGTTATATAAATGAAGTTTGGTGATGTAATAGACATACCCCGGAGCGGTCCGTAGAATTACCCAAATCTACCCAAATCCTCCTAGCATTACGTAAGTAATGAAGATATAAGGTATATTTACTTACTGTAATGTTGGTGCTGCACGTAGAACATGATCAAACCTATTTTCACTCTGAAATAATGTAATTTCATATCGAAATTCGAAGTAAATATGTAGCAGGTGACGTCGTAGGAAGTCGACGGTCCAAGCGACAATATTGTGGAGCGACTTATCCAAGATATATGGTCGCCTGGAGAGTGTTTGCTGCCATAGCAGCCTCCTGTACACAGTGATCCAGTCGTCGCACTTCTTTGCCCAAATTGTTGTAAATTTAATTAATGATAATAACAAGTAGAATGGGTATTTGTAATAATATCTTTCATAAACAGCCACAAAACATTTAATATTTATTTTTAAAAATTGTGTCTGAAAGTTAAATCAACTCCACAGGACAATGATTTTGTTACATAGATACTATCGTTATTCGTTTGTATGCGTTCGCTACTTAAACTACCCATGTCGTTTTCGTTCACAGAACACCGAACCCAACACGCTCTCTGATATATTATTTAATTAATAGAGATTCACAAATAAAACTTATATTTTTATAAGTTATCAGAAAGGCAGAGATCAAATAATTCTTGTGAATCCATCACAGAGATTATATCTTATTAGACAGGAAAGATATTCATATTTTAAACAAGGTTTCTTGGCCGACGCTCTCCCTATCGATGGGAACTATGATCTTTCAAAAATCAATGTTAATTTAATCTAGATACTGTAATAAATGAAGTTTTCTGTCATAACAAAGACAGAAATATAAGCTGTAAGTTAATACTTTAGCATAAATATAACTGAAGTGAAAGTGAAGATATATGCCTTTTATAGTTACGAGATGGCTATCTAAGGGAGTGTGAAGGCCTGCAAACAAGTGAATCAATTGTGTAATTCATTTGCATATATGCAAAGTAACATTAAAGGTCTATATGTCAGCATAAACACAAATGTAGACGATAATGTGACTACATTTCAAGGAAAATATATCTTAAATGAAACCCAAGATATGGTTAAATATATAGCCAATACCACACCATCGCCGGTGTCCGGACACATGAAAACTTCCAATGCATCAGTGTCCTGCCAGGCGGGCAATACAGGCTTCACAATTCAGAAAAAAATTGTAATTCGGAGAGATGCGTTGATAAACGCAAAATGTTTTATATTTTAAATACAGATATAAACTTTGTTTTCAAACGTTTATTGCAACAATACCTCAAGTATAAGAACCATGATATATTTTGGATTTAACAGTTCCTATAAAGTTGCAATGCTACCTTAATTGTATATGATCATCATCATATACAGACAGAAATTAACTTATAAAATGTTGAGGTAAAGATAGACGTATGTTAATTATGACACAGGATCGCTCTTAAGAACTTAATTATAAATCATAATATTATAACTATAACAATTCATTGTGTTGGGGACAGGAAGCCACAGTATATTCATACACGATAGACTTTTATCAAGGTCATCCCTAAGGTCGAATTACTGACCCCGCCCAGGATGCAACCCCCACAACAAGCTGACTATTCCTGAGTACCTACTTACTGCTTGGTGAACAGTCGCATTACGTGAACCCATACTCATCCTGTTGCCAGTAGTTTGTGCAACCCATACTCATCCTGTGACCTGTAATTTATTGTGCAACCCATACTCATCCTGTGACCTGTAATTTATTGTGCAACCCATACTCATCCTGTTACCAGTTGTTTGTGCACCCCATACCCATCCTGTGGCCTGTAAATTATTGTGCAGCCCATACTTATCCTGTGACCTGTAGTTTATTGTGCACCTCATACTCATCCTGTGAGTCATAGGACATTGTGCAACCCTTTCTCATCGTGTGAATCTTTGTTTACTTTGCTCTCCATACTCATCCTCTGCGCGATAGTTTCATGTGCAACTCATACCCATCATGTCACTGGAAACGGGAGACCTTCCGGAAAGCTGGAAGACAGCTAATGTAGTCCCAATTTACAAAAAGGGTGACAGACAAGAGGCACTGAACTACAGGCCAGTTTTCCTAACTTGTATACCATGGAAGGTGATGGAGAAGATGCGAGGAAAAGGCTCGTAGAGCATTGTTATGATCTCAGCCTGCTGGAGAAACGAGTCTCCCCTTGAGAGTTATTCAGCAAGCCTGACCTAACTGGAAGGTCCAGGAATTATAGAGGCGATAACACAGATGTAAAATAGTGTGTTGATTTATATAAAAATTTGAGAATATGGGCAATGAACTAGAAAACAGATAAATGACCAGTTAGGAGATGTGGACAAGTTACTGGAGGCGTGAGGCTCGCTTGTGGAGGGCGATGACCTCACTTGAGGCCGAACATCGCAGGGGGAAGGCCGCGCTTTGACGAGCTCCCGCCAGGAGGGAACCCCTAGTGATATTATCTCCAAGAGAAGAGAAGGTGCAGACGTTCCAGCTGTTGAGTCGAGCTGAGGACGTGTGGTCTCAAGTCCTGGACGGCGAGGAGAGAGTATTAAGCCGCCCAGAGAAGTTTTGTGGGCTGTGACAAGCGCCCTGGTCAGACGTTGTCAGAGGGAGAAGCGCCCTCGACCAGATAATCTGTGGTAAGCCCGATTTAAGCCAGTTCATAGTGTTTGCTTGTAGTTGGTCGTGTGCCCAGCGACAGTAGCGATGTTTATTTTCAAATTAGAAATGTTTTGGTATGGCAGAAAGCCTAAAATAAGAGAGTGAAGTGGGAGGAGCGCTGAGCGACGTCCATCTTCTCTGAGCGCTGGCGGGCAACTGAAGGAGCCCGGCTCCTGAGGGAGGAGGCCCCTCCCGGCGTGAGTGAGGCTCGCCCAGCGAGGTGGCGCATGGACTCGCCCACGGGGGAGCCCACTCTCATTAAATGTAGAGGACAGATAGAGATTGGAGACAAAGATGTTGTATGATTAATTTTGTTTATGTGTTAAAAAGGGAAACAATTTATTGGAATGCAAATGGGTTGCAGGTTTGTCTTTGGGGAAGAAGTTGCTGAGGACTTGGAAGCCAGCACAGAGGGAGTGGTTGATGAGACTCCAAGGCAGGGGAGGAGAGGACCCCGAGCTATGAAGAAGCAGTGAGGAGGAGTGTCACGTGCTTCTGCAGAGGTGGTGAAGTGCCACAGTTATTCGAGGAAATTTATGGTGCAGCAGCCAGGAGAGCTGTGGATGACCCTAGTAGGAGTAGGGAGGCACCATAGTTGTTCAAGGAATCTTCATGGTAGCAGCCTGGAGGAGCTGCAGAGGATCCTGGTGTTTAAGCCCTGAGGAACCTGAAGTTGTCAGGGTAGTGAAATAGTTCTAAATGATCACTTGTATGGAGGTGAGAGTATTTGTCATTAGCGTGAACGACGCAGTGAGAGGTGAGTGATCGTTTGCTATTTATGTGCCAAGAAGTGTATATTGAAGTTTAGAGTTACAGACGTAGGCAGGAGTACCTACAGATATATATGTATTCTAAGACTGATAGAATGGTCAATTGATTCGTTGTGTGGCACGGATCATTTATACTGATATATACATATGTATGTTATTGCTTTCAAATGCTGATTTGCCTTATATGTGTTTATAGGTATATATATATATGTATACATTCTCTTGAGGGTAGTGTAACATTATATTGTAAGACTTAATCTACTTGAGGAGGTTGATATCATTAGGTAATACCAAGAAATAGAATACCACTTAGCAAGCTGAGGATAGAGTTCTGATGGTGTAGGAGTGCAACCTGATTATAATAGTACAGAGTATAGGATTCATCATTATTATATGTATGCGTGTATTGTATATGTACTTCGTCCAGTAAATGTACCCAAATTTGCTGGTGTTTGCACTTGTCCCAGTGAGGCTTCCCAGGAAATAGTAAAGAAGGAGAGAGAGAGCAAGAAACAGGAACCACTGCTGTGGACAGGGTAAGACAGAAGTCTAGTAAGACAAAGGGGATTGAGGAGGTCATATTCCATAAGGAGAGAGTGGGGAGTCACAGCGGCTCGAGTGGGTGTGTGCACGTGACAACAAGGCTGCGTGTTGGAGCCGCATCCCCTAAACGTGTGACGTTGAGCCCCTCTCCAAGAGCCAGAAGTGCCTAGTGTGATCTCCTAGTGAAATATGAGCATTTGTCGAGTTGTGGGTTGGGTGGTCCGTCAGCGGTAACACCACCAAATCCACCACCGCGACAGCATGTGGAGGGAAACAGCTTTGTAACTCTCCACCAGCATGGGTTCAGAGATAGTAAATCGTGCCTCACAGGCCTAATAGAATTCTATGACTATGCAACACAAATTAGGCAGGGAAGAGAAGGGTGGGCAGACTGCATTTTCTTGGACTGTCAGAAAGCCTTTGACACAGTACCTCACAAAAGGCTCTTACAAAAGTTGGAGCAACAGGCAGGAGTAAAAGGTAAGGTGCTCCAGTGGATAAGGGATAGTATCTAAGTAATAGGAAACAGCGAGTAACAGTGAAGGGGAAGGCATCAGAGTAGCGAGATGTCACCAGCGGGGTTCCACAGGGCTCTGTACTCGGACCCATCCTGTGTCTAGTATATGTAAACGACCTTCCAGAGGGTATAGACTCATTCCTCTCAATGTTTGCTGATGATGCAAAAATTATGAGAAGAATCAAAACAGATAAAGATAGACAGAGACTACAGGACAAACTGGAGGAATGGTCTAGAAAATGGCTGCTAAAGTTCAACTCAGGAAAGTGTAAAGTAATGAAATTAGGCGAAGGGAGCAGAAGGCTGAACACTAGGTACCATCTGGGAGGTGAAATCCTGCAAGAGTTAAATAGAGAGAAAGATCTGGAGGTCGATATCACACCGAACCTGTCCCCAGAGGCCCGCATCAAAAGGATATCATCAGCGGCATATGCTAGACTGGCCAATATAAGAACTGCCTTTAGAAACTTGTGTAAGGAATCGTTCAGGACCCTGTACACCACTTATGTAAGACCAATCCTGGAGTATGCAGCTCCAGCCTGGAGTCCATACCTAGTTAAACACAAGACGAAGTTAGAGAAGATTCAGAGGTATGCCACCAGACTGGTCCCGGAACTGAGAGGAATGAGCTACGAGGAAAGGCTAAGGGAGCTGAACCTCACAACCCTGGAAAACAGAAGAGTAAGGGGAGACATGATAACCACCTACAAAATTCTCAGGGTAATTGACAGGGTGGACAAAGACAAACTCTTTAGCACGGGTGGAACTCGAACAAGGAGACACAGGTGGAAACTTAGTACCCAGATGAGCCACAGAGACGTTAGAAAGATTTTTTTCAGTGTCAGGGTAGTTAACAAATGAAATGCATTAAGTAGTGTTGTGGTGGAGGCTGACTTCATACACAGTTTCAAATGTAGATATGATAGAGCCCAATAGGCTCAGGAATCTGTACACCAGTTGATTGACAGTTGAGAGACGGGACCTAAGAGCCAGAGCTCAACCCCCGCAAACACAACTAGGTGAGTACAACATGTGAGTGGAAGTTCATTGTGTACCCTATACTCATCCTGTGAGTATAGGGTACACCATAAGTTCATTTGTACTTTATACTCATCATCAAGAAGCGTATTTTACCAGCATTGTAATATAAATTAAGAATAAAGGCTTAACTGGATTACGGACTCATAATCAAAATAAGAGCCATCACTAATTATCATGACAAACGGCCTAGGCTCCACTTCCGCCTTCGACAAGCTGCCGCCGGAGGTGGGTAGTTTATTGTGCACCCCCGCACCCCCAGCCCTGGGGAGCGGGCATTGGAATGTGGACATGTGAACCATTACCCCCCCCCCCTTCTAGATGTTACTACTACTCGGCTTAGACTCGGTTACAAGTATCTCTGGGAATTCTCATTATCTGCTGATGTAGACCTAACCAAATGTAAACTGTGTTGACCAGACCACACACTAGAAGGTGAAGAGACGACGACGTTTCGGTCCGTCCTGGACCATTCTCAAGTCGATTGTGATGAGAAAGTAGAGACAGGCAATAAATAGGCAAGAGAGAGCTGAGGAGCAAAGTAAGGTGTAGTAGAGGGGATAGTTGAGTACAACAGTCTTGAGACTTGTGGAATCGGCTCTGATACACAATGTACCCAACATGAACTTGAGTCCTGGCTTTGTTGCTGTGGACTCTTCCCTTTCACAGTATATACTCAAATACTCTAATCTTTCTAACAAACGTGACCTAACATAAGCCTACCCCCTTCTATTTTCTTTCTTTCTCTTTCCTTTTCTTTCTCTCTTCTCCTACGCTCCCTTGCTATCCTCTTCTTATTCCTATCTCCTTCTCTTTCTGTGGTTTTAATAGGAGCTGCCTCTTATGGGCCAATAGGCCTTCTGCAGCTCTTATTATTATTACTATCCCCTCTACTACACCTTACTTTGCTCCTCAGCTCTCTCTTGCCTATTTATTGCCTGTCTCTACTCCCTCATCACCACGGGAGACATCTCCCGTCACGCAGGGTGCAGTCGCACCTCCACAGATCTCCAGTATCAGCTCTTGATACTGGTAATGGCTCAAAAGGGCCACCACCTACGGGCTATTCATGCCCGTGCCACCTTTTGGGTGGCTTAATCTTCATCAATCAATCAATCAATCTTTCTCATCACAATCGACTTGAGAATGGTCCAGGACGGACCGAAACGTCGTCGTCTCTTCACCTTCTAGTGTGTGGTCTGGTCAACATACTTTAGCCACGTTATTGTGACTCATCGCCTGCAAGTGTAAACTGTGTCAACAAAATTATTCGCACACCCTCCGTCACTATGTGATGGAGTGCGAAAAGATACGTGAATTTAGAGACAATTCTATAACCAATATTCCAGCGATGTGTAAATATTTCATTCAAAATGATCTGCTACCAGAAATTTTAGCCAAATATCCCCAGTTTGCTAACTGTAGGTAGTAACTGAGTGATTGTAACCTATCCACCGCTGCCCACTGGATGGGGGGCGGTGTGCAGGACAAACATATAAATTTGACACTAGCTCTCACATGTCAGTTGCTTAATTTAGAACCTGTACTTGAGGTCGATCTCGAACCCATTGTTGATGTGACGACTTATATTGAATTTTGTAACTAGCTCATCAAGATTGTAACTTGCTTAGCTAAATGAATTGTGGGGTTCAGTCCCTGAGCCCATTATGTGCCTCTGTAACCCTTTCCACTACCGCCCACGAGATGGGTATGGGGTGCATAATAAATGAACTAAACTAACTAAACCCCCCCCCCTCACTCATCTTGTTAACAATAATACTAATAATAATAAAAAAATAAAAAAATAATAAGATTAATAAAAATATTGTGCATAAAAAAATAAAATATTACTGTAATACTCTTGTGCTTGAATGAAGATGAAGGAAAGACCCAATAAATGAGTAAGCGTAATATAAACAAAATTTTTCGATCTAACCTTCATTCTTTCTCAATGTGCTGTATATCATGAAATGATTATACATTGTTCTGTTGTGAACATTGTATACAGGGCCTCAGGATATACATCCCCACAACAATTAACTAGCTCCCAGGTACCTAATTTCTGCTAGGTGAACAGCAGGTCATCTAGCAGTGAACACCACCTGCCAGCTCACCTAGTAATGAACACCACCTGCACATCGCACCGCACCACTTGCCAGCAGGTGCAGAAGTACGATGGAGAGAGAAAAGTATACAATATTTCAAGTATAAGAATAGAGATATATTTATATTTAACGTTTTCCTATAAAGTTTCAATAATACCTTTATTTGATGGTGCTACATAGCCTTCCCGGCTTGGTGTCTTCTTTGATAATTGATTATTTAAAAAGCTTCTTTAAAATAGTGTGTCTCCTTAAAGTCATATTGTATTTTGGACACAAAATGAGTAAAATCCTTTCCGATTGGAGTTGATGTGTACATGGGTGGTACAGATAATTAATAGTGATCGACACAAACTCAGAGATGTGGATGTCATAGTGCTTTGGGTACTGTTTATGGATATGTGGCCCAGTGGAGGCAAGGACATTAATGGAACAAAATGGTTAAGTGTCCATGTTTTATCCCTTGCTTGAGATTGCCGCTCCACATAATATAAATGGGAGCCTGCTTCACTTCTCACCGAGGCATAAATTTTGTATTGAGAATAGGTACACAGCTGTCAAGGAAGCCGTTGACAGACGGATATACAGATATTATTTCTCTGTTTACAACAGAACCTGCTGCATACATTGTCATAACTGATGAATCTTTTCCAGGCAAGGCAGAATGGAGACAAACTTCCTTGAAATCGGGAGAAACTAGGTTTAAATCCGTGTTATCATGCTGTGCTATATTTCCAGTCCCATTGGTCTACAATTGCAATAGTTGTTCTTGCTCTAATTTCTCCTGATCTCGCCTCGTCCCCACACACAGCAAGTGAGATAGCACTGAATATACAATTGTCATCACCTTTAACACTAACTGGCATACGGCTGTTGATCGTTATTCCTCCACAAATTTTAAAGATTTCTGCAGCCGTCTTGTCCTCCGAAAATTCAACATTTGCAGGAACCTTAATGTAAACTGTCAACAAAATTATTTGCACACCCTCCGTCACTATGTTCAGAGACAATTCTTTAACAAACGTTCAAGAAATTTGTAAATGATTTGTTCAAAATGGACACATGATTGCTAAATTGGTTTTTAGGAACTGTGGGCAAGGGTCTGTGGAAACTGTCCCCACTCTGAACACCGCAACGTTTGTGTTTATATGAATATACGTCACATACACATATTTTATACCAAACATTTAATTTGTATCATTAGTTCTTTATTGTTCACTTACATACTCAAAGAACCAGCAACATCTACATTCGAGGAAGGATTCCAGAAGCAGTTAACCACTGCGATTTCTTGTTTCTGTAATCCTTCTTTATGCTGTAGGTAAAGCAGTTAATAGAGTTACTGTCTCCTGCTCCTGGGGTTGGTGGTTCGAGACTCCTAGTGCCCAGGTGAATGTGGAGAAGGTCAGTAGATCGACCTTGGAGGTGGACCTCGATATACGATATGCCTAACGAATAGACATGCACAAGCTGCTTGTCCTCAGTGTATATTTTTACATTCTCGCTCATTCTCGCTCATTCTCGCTCTTCTCGCTCATTCTCTCTCTCTCTCTCTCTCTCTCTCTCTCTCTCTCTCTCTCTCCTCTCTCTCTCTCTCCCGGTCATGTTACAATTGTGTCTTAGAGAGTTAAGCGTAATTAAGGATGATAGAAAATCACTTACAATTAATGCATCATGTTTAGAGACTTGTACACATTTTAGTGTAAGAAGGAAGGCAAATAGTTCTGTGCTGATGGGTAAAGGCAACTGCAGCTGCACCCGTGGGGCGGTGTATGAAACCATCAATGTATATGATTTGAGAAAGAGAATGATCTGTGGACAGAACATCAAATATGGCGTAAGGTATGGGCTTTGCCTCAAGACGAAGCATAATAAGGAGCCCGATATCTGGGGAAAAATTACATTAAAATTGTCACGTGATACATATATAATCAAGATTTAAACCATTTCATTTGTATTAATTGAATATATATTATTCGGAAGTTTGTTTATCTGGGTAACTTGTCAGCTTATATGAACTAATAGCTAGCGTGGCTTGTATACTGGTACATCCGGTCTCTTACCCTAGACCGTGGCGGTANAGCATCCAGAGAAAACAAGGGGCAGTCTGCAAGCCAGGACGACCCCGAACCTCATAACGAACCCAGTAAGGACACGAATATCCAAACCTGAAGCAAGACGGATCCATTATGGAGGCGTACTCCATAACCGCACCGCAGACGGAGAGATGCGGGAAGCCGAAAACCTCCGGAAAGATGGAACCGAAGAACCCACAGGGACACGGAACCGAACCCGGGAGGAGCAGAACCCAAGTCTAATTCGTACGCAGAGGGGGAAAGGAAAACCCCACTCCTTGCAACAGTAAGCCCGCTCTCAGAACGAAAACCAGGCGGGGTCCAATGGAGCCCAAGGCCCCCAAGTCAGCTCCTCCCCAACCCCAGGAGCCTCTACACCAGGCCCCGGGGCCGAGTCGTCCTCCAAAGCCCCGGCCTCACAAGAAAAAGCCGGGGCAGCCGAAAACTCCGGAAGAGAAGGGGCCCATTGGTCAGACCCCGGAGCAGCGCCAGGAGGAACAGACTCGAATGCCTCCGTAGCCCCCCGGACGGGGCAACCCCCGAACTGCCCGAGTCTCGAAACCTCTAAACCCCACCCTGACCCCGAAGCCCTCAGACGTTTGGGGGCCGAAGTAAAGGGGGGAGGGCAGAATGAACACCAAAGGGGAAGAACAAGGGGGTGTGGGCGGAACCAAGGCCGAAGAGACCAACACCCCCAAGTCTGGATCCCTATACACAAAGCGGGGCAGCCGCGGGGCGTCTGGGGAAGCAAGAGTTCGCTCGCGTTGCAATAACCTAAACCTACCTTGCAACGCACGAGCTGCCTGCACCCGAAGTGATTCATCAGCAGACTGGGTGAATTGAGTCACAAACAAGCAACATAGCTCGCAGGACTTGGGGTCGAATGTGTCACCGACCCAACAGGCAGCATGACGGAGGCAAAAACAATGAGTGTCACCCTGAAACAAGGGGACAGAGCAACCCTCAAACTCGCAAACAGCGAGAGGGGACGCAAGGGTCTCCTCCATCGGACCCAAGAGCCCCTGCGGGGTTTTCCAGGGCCCCTAGACTGGGTCTGCTAAGGGTTATCCCAGGCAGGGCACTGCTAACTGGCTACCCAAACTACCAAACAATCTGCTAAAAGCTGAACCCACGGGACGTGTCCACTCGCGAGGGCAAAGCAGGGGGCGCCACCACACAACCGATCCTAATATAAGGGGGGGAACAAGGCAGACCCCCCTACCAGGCAAAAACAAAAAGAAATGAAAAACCACACAAGTGGACAATGTACCCAGAGGGAACAGAACCGGCCGCTGTTAAAGGTGAAAACTAGCTACGCAGTGCCCTGCGCCCCACTAGTGCTATAACTACCACTTACCCCAAGGTAAACAAGGGAGTAAAAACCCCCAAACTCTCAGAGCGGCCAAACGCCAAGCAGCGAAAAGCCAACAGAGGTAGACCCGAGGTGACTTGTGGAAGGTAACCCCAAGCCCCCAAGGGCGGTACTTACAGGACACTCAGGGAAGGTGACCCTAAGCACATGCAGCCCAAGTACCTGAGAATACTACTCTCAGCTCACACGACCACCGTAAGAGGAGCACTGAAAAACAAATCACAGCGCTGAGACAAGACTGGAGCTGGAGCCACACGACCATGCACGATCCCATCAGCCGAGGAACTGAGGTGTGGATAGCCTGTGCGGGGGTCTGGGGCTCCCCCTTCCCCCTCCCGGGGAGGGGGGAGCTGGGCAGACATGCGGCGCGGCTCGTGTGACGTCATACTAGTTTGCTCGTTTTTCTTTTGGAGAGTTCTGTCCACTCGTTTGTTAATTTTTGTTGTTAACCAGAATAGGGGTTTGTTTTGTGGCGCTTACCTTTCTGGGTGCCTGTCCCGGTCGATGGCAGATATAGAATGCTCCAAATCACATGTGCATTCTATGGGCCATTGCTCCCCGTGCCTCTCTGAGGGGGCCAGGTTCTGGCTCGTGGTCCCCGGTAGGCTAGAACTCCACCCACATCGACTGATGCAAAATAGTTAGAATATCCATATCAGCCATGGATAGCTCCGGGGAGCCGTAGGGGCTCCCCCCAGAAAAGTTTAAAAAACTGTTGGCATTCTTTCTAAGATCAGATATTATGTACCTCGCCCTGCCCTGGTGACACACTATTATTCTCTCATCTATCTTTATCTCAACTATGGTATTTGTGCTTGGGGTTCTACTACCCAAAATCATTTATGTCCTTTAATTTCTCAACAGAAAGCTGCTATTAGGACAATATCTCACTCTGGCCCCAGACATCACTCGGTACCCTTACTCAAATCTCTGAATATGTTAGATATTAAGTCCCTGCACATCCTCTCATGTGTATTTTATATATATATAAAACGCTGAACTGTAATATAAATCCTGTCCTTAAAAGCTTCCTAGAAGGTTGTAACAGATCCCATGAGCACTACACCAGAAACAAATACCTATTTGATATTCCAAGATTACGACTTAGTCAAACTAGAAATGCTTTACAAATCAAGGGACCTCGAATGTGGAGTGACCTTCCCAATTATGTTAAAGACTGTACCTCTCCCAACCAGTTTAAGATAAAAACTAAGTACTACCTAATTAACTCAATGTAACCTACTTCACCCCCAAAATGTCAACCCATGTCTTCTATTTCAAACAATGCTGTTTGTTGACCAAATTGTATTTTTGCTTTTCTGCCATGTTTCCCCCCCCCTTTTTTCCATTTTTTTTCTTATTTTTTTCTCAACATAATTTATAAGAACATAAGAACAACGGCAACTGCAGAAGGCCTATTGGCCCATATGAGGCAGCTCTTATTTATAACCACCCAATCCCGCTCATATACATGTCCAACCCATGCTTGAAACAATCGAGGGACCCCACCTCCACAATGTTACGCGGCAATTGGTTCCACAAATCAACAACCCTGTTACTGAACCAGTATTTACCCAAGTCTTTCCTAAATCTAAACTTATCTAATTTATACCCATTGTTTCGTGTTCTGTCTTGTGTTGACACTTTTAATACCCTATTAATATCCCCTTTGTTATGTCCATTCATCCACTTGTAAACCTCTATCATGTCACCCCTAACTCTTCGCCTTTCCAGTGAATGCAACTTAAGTTTAGTTAATCTTTCTTCATATGAAAGATTTCTAATTTGGGGAATTAACTTAGTCATCCTACGCTGGACACGTTCAAGTGAATTTATATCCATTCTATAATATGGTGACCAAAACTGAACTGCATAATCTAAATGGGGCCTAACTAGAGCAAGATATAGCTTGAGAATCACACCAGGTGTCTTGTCTTGTTTTTTTTTTTATTAATACATTAGGTACATCTGCGCTGCGATTAATAAATCCGAGTGTCTGGTTTGCCTTATTACGAACATTCATGCATTGTTCCTTTTGTTTTAAATTCTTACTAATCATAACTCCCAGATCCCCTTCGCAATCTCAACACCATCTAGCTCGTATCTTGTAACTCTATCATCGTTACCTAGCCTCAGAACTTTACATTTATCAGCATTAAACTGCATCTGCCAATCCTTTGACCATTTCAAAACCCTATCTAGATCAACTTGAAGTGATAGTGAGTCCTCCTCCGAATTAATTTCCCTACCGATTTTCGTATCATCAGCAAATTTGCAAATGTTGCTACTCAAACCTGAATCTAAATCATTTATATATATTATACACAACAGAGGTCCCAGGACAGAGCCTTGAGGCACTCCACTTACAACATTTTCCCACTCTGACTTGACTCCATTTATACTAACTCTCTGTTTCCTTTGATATAGCCATGCTCTAATCCAGCTTAATATAGCACCCCCAATACCATGAGCCTCTATCTTTTTAATCAGTCTTTCATGTGGCACTGTATCAAAAGCTTTGCTAAAGTCAAGATACACAACATCACAATCCTTACCACTATCAACTGCCTCAACTATGCTAGAATAAAAAGATAACAAATTTGTTAAACATGAACGGCCATTTATAAAACCATGTTGCGACTCAATTATTAATTTATGTTTTTCAAGATGAAGACGAATTTTATTTGCTATTATAGATTCGAGTAACTTTCCCACAATAGACGTTAGGCTAATTGGTCGATAGTTAGACGCAAGTGATCTATCTCCTTTCTTAAAAACTGGTATCACATTAGCAACTTTCCAAAACTCTGGCACTCTGCCTGACTCTATTGATTTATTAAATATGATTGACAGTGGGTCACAAAGCTCCTCTTTGCATTCTTCCAGCACCCTGGCAAACACTTCATCCAGCCCTGGGGATTTGTTTGGTTTGAGTTTTACTATTTGTTTAAGAACATCCTCTCTGGTAACTGCTAAACTCGTCAACCTGTCCTCGTCCCCACCCACATAGACTTGTTCGGCTGAAGGCATATTGTTAAGTTCCTCTTTAGTAAATACGGATACAAAATATTTATTAAAAATACTACTCATCTCTTCATCACTATCTGTTATTTGATTATACTATTATATACTATATATTATATTATACTAACATATATACTATTATATATTATATACTATTAAAGTATATTATACTTTAATCTCAATTAGTAGTAAGTTTTAGTCTTAGTGTTTTTCCTGCCCAAAACGCTTTGCGTAATAGTGGCTTTAGGCATTGTATGTACTAGCTCTATCTATAAATCCATCAACTTTTGTATCTTACCGTGTATGTATGTACTTTACCTGAATAAAAATTTGAATTTGAATCAGGCTTTTTCACCCACAGAGTTATTGATCGATGAAACTGCCGTCCCACCGAAGCCATAAATGCCAAAACTGTGCTGAATTTCAAAATACTGTATACCTGGAAAAAATCATGAAGGCAAACTGAGATGGGGAAGGGAACCGTCAACAAACTAGCGACTTCCTGTTCTCATCGAGGCCACTCGGGTTAGTGGCCTCTCAGGTAAATCAGGTAAAATATTATTCCCAGACAATTACAGCATAACTGATAAAGTTAGGCTAGAGTAATAAATTTCTGGTAAATTTAGAGTTGTAAATTTCTAGAGTAATATAAATTTAAATTTCATATTAACTTGACTGACAGCTATAAATGCCAATCAGCCTTCAATATACTCTTCAGTGAAATATTTATAATCAAGAGTAGAACTCATAAATAGGCCTAAACAAAAAATAAAAAATGGACATCAGTTTGCATATGAATCTGATGAGAAAATTCCTTAATAAATATACATTTCCTTACCAATCAAATGGTCTCACCTTATGTATGTCTCAGATTGTCTTCTTCACCAACTCCAATGCTAAATAATATTACAACAAAAATGTCCATAACTTAGCTACAGAGTATATTACATTTTAAATAAATTTCCACAGAAAGCAAAAAAAGGAAGCACATTATTTACATAAATATGTAGAAAAACATTTAAAGCTTTATTTTACCTTAGCTAAATTAAAGAGATATTTCTATACTTAAGTGACAGCTTCTCTAGTTCTTGCTTGGTCATCTAACTTTCATAAAAGAACAATATAATAAAATATCTTCAGATCTTTACCTTTCATGGTGAAGTGTATTTCTCAAACAAAATAGAATTACCTTTGAAGAACATCCAACTGACACTGTGATACCACACTGTTAGATTAAAGGTAAATTTATATACCATTATGTGCCTCATTATCCTTCAACATTCTCTTAATTATCTTCCACACACAAAGTGTTTAGCCTATTATCTGCATGTATCATCTTGTGCCTCTTCATACTTCCACGCTCACTGAATGTCTTCCCACACTCTGGACACTTATGAGGTTTGTCACCTGAATGCACAAACATGTGCCTTATTATTTTTCCACGTTCTCTAAATTTTTTGCCACACTCGGCACATTGAAAAGGTCTCTCATCCCCATGCACCATCCTGTGAGTCTTCATATTTCCAAGAAGACTGAATCTCTTCCCACACTCTGGACATTCGTGAGGTTTGTCACCTGAATGCACTAACATGTGAGTCTTCATATATCCAAGACGACTGAATCTCCTCCCACACTCTGGGCACTCGTGAGGTTTGTCACCTGAATGCACTAACATATGACTTATTATAGTTCTATGTAATCTAAATTTTTTGCCACACTCGGCACATTGAAAAGGTCTCTCATCCCCATGCACCATCCTGTGAGTCTTCATATTTCCAAGAAGACTGAATCTCTTCCCACACTCTGGACATTCGTGAGGTTTTTCACCTGAATGCACTAACATGTGAGTCTTCATAACTCCAAGACGACTGAATCTCCTCCCACACTCTGGACACTCGTGAGGTTTGTCACCTGAATGCACTAACATGTGAGTCTTCATATCTCCAAGACGACTGAATCTCTTTTCACACTCTGGACACTCGTGAGGTTTGTCACCTGAATGCACTAACATGTGAGTCTTCATATATCCAAGACGACTGAATCTCCTCCCACACTCTGGGCACTCGTGAGGTTTGTCACCTGAATGCACTAACATATGACTTATTATAGTTCTACGTAATCTAAATTTTTTGCCACACTCGGCACATTGAAAAGGTCTCTTATCCACATGCACCATCCTGTGAGTCTTCATATTTCGAAGAAGACTGAATCTCTTCCCACACTCTGGACATTCGTGAGGTTTGTCACCTGAATGCACTAACATGTGAGCCTTCATAACTCCAAGACGACTGAATCTCCTCCCACACTCTGGACACTCGTGAGGTTTGTCACCTGAATGCACTAACATGTGAGTCTTCATATCTCCAAGACGACTGAATCTCCTCCCACACTCTGGACACTCGTGATGTTTGTCACCTGAATGCATTAACATGTGAGTCTTCATATTTCCAAGAAGACTGAATCGCTTCCCACACTGTGGACATTCGTGAGGTTTGTCACCTGAATGCACTAACATATGACTTATTAAAGTTTTACGTAAAATAAATTTTTTGCCACACTCGGTACATTGAAAAGGTCTCTCATCCACATGCATCATCATGTGAGTCTTCATATTTCCACGCCGACTGAATCTCTTCCCACACTCTGGACACTCGTGAGGTTTCCACCAGTATGTACTAACATGTGAGTCTTCATACTTCCACGCCGAGTGAGTCTCTTCCCACACACTGGACATTCATGAGGTTTGTCACCTGAATGCACTAACATGTGAAGCCTCACATGTGAAGGACTGGTGAATACCTTCGGACACTGTGGACACTGGTGAGTTTTCATCTTTGTTATGGCAGGTGCAGTTTGTGTGAAAGTTTTTTTCCCCGGATGTTGGGAGAAGCGTCTAGGCTTGAGAGTTGTTTCTTAGAGTTAGACTTGATGTGAGCACTTGGCAGTGAAGTGTGGTGTTTCTTCTTTATGATAGGTGCAGTTTGTGTCAAGGTTTCTCGTAATGCTCGTGCAGGACATTACCGGCAGGCGCTGCTAAAATGGCGGCGGTCGCTTACCCTCTCATCACCGGATACAAGTCACTCCGTACATTGACAACATCGCACACTAATATATTTACAACTTCGGACACCAGCTTTCGACGTTTCGCATATGTGTACGTGTTCCATATTAAAACGACAATATAATGCTATTAACAAATAAAATCTTCTACTTAACAGGCATATAGTTATTAAATGAAGTTTGGTGATGTAATAGACATACCCCGGAGCGGTCCGTAGAATTACCCAAATCTACCCAAATCCTCCTAGCATTACGTAAGTAATGAAGATATAAGGTATATTTACTTACTGTAATGTTGGTGCTGCACGTAGAACATGATCAAACCTATTTTCACTCTGAAATAATGTAATTTCATATCGAAATTCGAAGTAAATATGTAGCAGGTGACGTCGTAGGAAGTCGACGGTCCAAGCGACAATATTGTGGAGCGACTTATCCAAGATATATGGTCGCCTGGAGAGTGTTTGCTGCCATAGCAGCCTCCTGTACACAGTGATCCAGTCGTCGCACTTCTTTGCCCAAATTGTTGTAAATTTAATTAATGATAATAACAAGTAGAATGGGTATTTGTAATAATATCTTTCATAAACAGCCACAAAACATTTAATATTATTTTAAAAATTGTGTCTGAAAGTTAAATCAACTCCACAGGACAATGATTTTGTTACATAGATACTATCGTTATTCGTTTGTATGCGTTCGCTACTTAAACTACCCATGTCGTTTCGTTCACAGAACACCGAACCCACACGCTCTCTGATATATTATTTAATTAATAGAGATTCACAAATAAAACTTATATTTTTATAAGTTATCAGAAAGGCAGAGATCAAATAATTCTTGTGAATCCATCACAGAGATTATATCTTATTAGACAGGAAGATATTCATATTTTAAACAAGG
>WNGS01080656.1:0-13184 GCA_020271785.1 Procambarus virginalis | reverse complement strand
AGCACTCGGTCAAAGGATCCAGACGGCCTTAGGCCGGCGCATGAGCAGGCCGGAGGTGAAACAAAGCCCGAGACAGCTTGCGAAACGGCGCAGAGTAACATCAATACCGAAAGCAAGCTGCAGCGGCTCCGCCAGCGCCGCACGATACGAGGCGACAGTATTAGGCATCAGATGACGGTCCTGAAACAACCAAGAGAGAAAGGACAACACGACCTGAACCGAAAGCGAGGAACAACGACGAAGGGTCAAAAAAACCGGAAGGACCGCCAGAAACTTCATACTACCGCCGAGAAGAAACTCGCAGGTGAGAAACCAACAGGAAGCCACTGCTCACCATAAAATGGTGATAAACATGAGTCAAAAAGACCATACGCGAAGACTCGCGAAGAAGAGCGAACCAGTCCGTACCGGACCGCCCGATCTCCTGAAAGAGGCGGAGCCGCGGAAACCTCCGGGTTCGGACACCGAGCAAGCAGCGCCTGAAACCACACTGGGTCGGCCACCAAGGGGCCAAGAGGCCCACTCGACCTTGGTAGTCTCCAAGCGAGCCAAGACCCGAGCAGCAGCTGAACCGGGGGAAAGAGGTACAGGAACCTCCATCTCGACCAGTCCTGCCGAAAGGCGTCGATCCGACGGCCTCGCAGTCGGGGAAGGGCGCCACGTAAACCGGAAGACGCCTCGACCACGCCGACGCGAAGAGATCCACCTCCGGGCACCCGAACGTCCGGCAGAGCCAATGGAATGAGTCGGCATCGACCGTCCATTCCGTGGACAGGGGAACGAACCTGGACAGGCCGTCCGCCAGGACGTTGGACACCCCCCGCACGTGAACTGCCAGGAGAGCCAAACCAAGAACTCAGCAGACGAGTCACCCGAAGCGACCAACCCAAAGAGCCAAGGACCGCACTGAACCCCCCCCGGTTCAGACAATGACCACCCGGGGAGCAGTCCGAATGGAGCCGGATCGTCGATCCGCGGGCGACCCGAACCCTCCGAAGCGCAAACCATACCGCTGCGAACTCCCCACCGTGCTGTGGGCCCGACGGAAGGACGGACCCCACCGCCCCTGGCCGCCTGGTGAGCACTGGTCACAAAACCCCAGCCTAGAGACGACGCGTCCATGAACACATTGAGCGAGGGCTCGGGTAGGCGCCAAGGCACTGAACCCCAAAAAACCAAGAGGAAGCTGGCGACGCAGCAGCCGACACAAAGCCCCCGGGGTCGAACCCAGCGATCGCGAGAGAGGCGGAAGGGACGTCCCCGAAGGAACCAGAACAGCGACGAAGCCAAACCCGACCCGGCGGGTAGACCAACATCGCGAAGTTCAGGCTGCCGCACAAACTCTCGAGCAACCTCCAGGTGACCCGGAGCCCCCAGAACAGACCTAGGCGAGACTGCAGCCGACGGAGAGACTCCGGAGGAAGAGACAAGGAAGCGGTCTGAGAGTCCCACACTAGACCCACCAGGACCGAACCTGGGAGGGCATCAGACGGGACTTCCGCCAGTTCACCAGGAACCCGAACCTGGCTAGCTGGGAAAGCACCAAATCCCTGGCAAGCAGACACGGGACCGACTGGGAGCCCAAACCAGCCAGTCGTCGAGGTAAGCCAACACCCAAACACCTAAGAGACGCAGACGGCCACCACGACCCGGGTAAGGCGTGTGAACACGCGAGGTGCCAGGTTCAACCGAAGGGGAGACAACGAAAGCGGTAGCACTGACGCCCCACAACAAAACCGAGCCAGTCCCGGAACCCACATGAATAGGGACGTGCCAATACGCGTCCTTGAGGTCCAGGGACACCATCCAAGCGCCCGGCTCCAACAGAACCCAGACTTGGGACAGAGTGGTCATCCGAAACGAGGGGCAAGAAACCCAAGGGATCAGACGGGACAAGTCCAGAATGAACCGCAGGTCCGCACAGTCCCGTTTCGGAACTGAAACAGGCGGGAGACCCACCTGAGGGAAGGAGTCGTTTCGACTACGCCCAAGCGTACCCACTCTAGATGACTCGACGGAGCGCAGGAGAGGAAGCCTGCCCCGTCAGCCCGAACCCCCTGCAGGAGGCAGAGCCACCCAACGCCACCGCAGGCCGCGAGAAACGACCCGAAAAGCCCACAAATCGTGAGACCAGGTGTGAGCGAACAGAGACAGCCTCCCCCCATCGCCCCGTCAATGGGGCGAACCGCGAAAGGCCGCTGCCCCTTACGAGAACCCGACCTGCGCGCAGAGCGAACACCGCGCCGACCAAGCACAGGCGGACCGCAGGCGGCACCGCACGGAACCCGACACCTGTGGCCCACCCCGACAAACGGAACCGCGCGCCCTGGTACGACCCCGCGGGAAGGAACCCCCCCGGTTCCCCCGGAGAACCAACAACTCAGACATAGGGCGGCAAGAGGAAGAAGCCGCCTGAATATAACGATCTACCGCCGAAGCCTCAAAAAGCAGAGGACAAAAGGGAGAAGACAACCTAAGAACCAGGGGCCAAGCGGATTCTAAGGAGGAAGCAAGGACCGCCTGATGACACACGAAGCACGCAGTGAAAAAACGCAGCAACGCCTCCCGCAGGATAGGCGCAAAAAGCTTCGACATGGCAGACGACGCCCGAGCAGCGGAGACCAAGGCGTCAGACCCTGGAACGGCCCCAAGCGCCTCAACATCCTCCGCAAGCCAATCCGAAGAGAGCTCCAGGAGGGAAAGAGCAGGACCGAAGCCAAAAAGCCACGAGCGCGCAAATCCTCCGCCACAAGAGCAGCTGACAGAGAAGGAACCTGCACATGGAGCTGCACCGCACCAACCTCCCGCAGAAGGGCAGGAGCGAAAAGACACTCATTAAGGTGCTCAAAATCGCCCCCAGGTAAACCTGGACCACCGTCAACGCCTCACGCCACTCAAACGTGCGGGTTCGACAGAACGAGTCCCAAGCATCCAGAGAAACAAGGGGCAGTCTGCAAGCCAGGACGACCCCGGAACCTCATAACGAACCCAGTAAGGACACGAAGATCCAAACCTGAAGCAAGATGGATCCATTATGGAGGCGTACTCCATAACCGCACCGCAGACGGAGAGATGCGGGAAGCCGAAAACCTCCGGAAAGACGGAACCGAAGAACCCACAGGGACACGGAACCGAACCCGGGGAGGAGCAGAACCCAAGTCTAATTCGTACGCAGAGGGGGGAAAGGAAAACCCCACTCCTTGCAACAGTAAGCCCCGCTCAGAAGGACGGAAAATCCAGGCGGGGTCCAATGGAGCCAAGGCCCCCAAGTCAGCTCCTCCCCAACCCCAGGACCTCTACACCAGGCCCCGGGCCGAGTCGTCCTCCAAAGCCCCGGCCTCACAAGAAAAAGCCGGGGCAGCCGAAAACTCCGGAAGAGAAGGCCCATTGGTCAGACCCCGGAGCAGCGCCAGGAGGAACAGACTCGAATGCCTCCGTACCCCCCCGGACGGGCAACCCCCGAAACTGCCTGAGTCTCGGAAACCTCTAAACCCCACCCCGACGCCGAAGCCCTCAGACGTTTGGGGCCGGAAGTAGGGGTGGGGAGGGGCAGAATGAACCACCAAAAGGAAGAACAAGGGGTGCGGGCGGAACCAAGGCCGAAGAGACCAACACCCCAAGTCTGGGTCCCTATACACAAAGCGGGGCAGCCGCGGGGCGTCTGGGGAAGCAAGAGTTACTCGCGTTGCAATAACCTAAACCTACCTTGCAACGCACGAGCTGCCTGCACCCGAAGTGATTCATCAGCAGACTGGGTGAATTGAGTCACAAACAAGCAACATAGCTCGCAGGACTCGGGTCGAATGTGTCACCGACCCAACAGGCAGCATGACGGAGGCAAAAACAATGAGAGTCACCCTGAGACAAGGGACAGAGCAACCCTCAAACTCGCACACAGCGAGAGGGGACGCAAGGGTCTCCTCCATCGGACCCAAGAGCCCCCGCGGGGTTTTCCAGGGCCCCTAGACTGGGTCTGCTAAGGGTTATCCCAGGCAGGGCACTGCTTACTGGCTACCCAAACTACCAAACAATCTGCTAAAAGCTGAACCCACGGGACGTGTCCACTCGCGAGGGCAAAGCAGGGGGCGCCACCACACAACCGATCCTAATATAAGGGGGGGGAACAAGGCAGACCCCCCTACCAGGCAAAAACAAAAAGAAAAGAAAAACAACACAAGTGGACAGTGTACCCAGAGGAAACAGAACCGGCCGCTGTTAAAGGTGAAAACTAGCTACGCAGTGCCCTGCGCCCCACCAGTGCTATAACTACCACTTACCCCAAGGTAAACAAGGGAGTAAAAACCCCCAAACTCTCAGAGCGGCCAAACGCCAAGCAGCGAAAAGCCAACAGAGGTAGACCCGAGGTGACTTGTGGAAGGTAATCCCAAGCCCCAAGGGCGGTACTTACAGGACACTCAGGGAAGGTGACCCTAAGCACATGCAGCCCGAGTACCTGAGAATACTACTCTCAGCTCACACGACCACCGTAAGAGGAGCACTGAAAAACAAATCACAGCGCTGAGACAAGAATGGAGCTGGAGCCACACGACCATGCACGATCCCATCAGCCGAGGAACTGAGGTGTGGATAGCCGGTGCGGGGGTCTGGGGCTCCCCCTTCCCCCTCCCGGGGAGGGGGGAGCTGGGCAGACATGCGGCGCGGCTCGTGTGACGTCATACTAGTTTGCTCGTTTTTCTTTTGGGGAGTTCTGTCCACTCGTTTGTTAATTTTTGTTGTTAACCAGAATAGGGGTTTGTTTTGTGGCGCTTACCTTTCTGGGTGCCTGTCCCGGTCGATGGCAGATATAGAATGCTCCAAATCACATGTGCATCCTATGGGCCATTGCTCCCCGTGCCTCCTGAGGGGCCAGGTTCTGGCTCGTGGTCCCCGGTAGGCTAGAACTCCCCCACATCGACTGATGCAAAATAGTTAGAATATCCATATCAGCCATGGATAGCTCCGGGAGCCGTAGGGGCTCCCCCCAGAAAATTTAAAAAACTGTTGCATTCTTTCTAAGATCAGATATTATGTACCTCGCCCTGCCCTGGTGACACCTATTATCTCTCATCTATCTTTATCTCAACTATGGTATTTGTGCTTGGGGTTCTACTACCCAAAATATTTAGTCCTCTAATTACCAACAGAAAGCTGCTATTAGGACAATATCTCACTCTGGCCCCAGACATCACTCGGTACCCTTACTCAAATCTCTGAATATGTTAGATATTAGTCCCTGCACATCCTCTCATGTGTATTTTATATATCCGTATCCGGAGTCTCCGTGTGTGTGGGTAAGACACTCGCCTGGCGTTCCGCGAGCGCTATGTCATGGGTTCGTATCCTGGCCGGGAGGATTTATGGGCGCAATTCCTTAACTGTAGCCCTGTTTAACGCAACAGTAAAATGTGTACTTGGATGAAAAAACGATTCTTCGCGGCGGGATCGTATTCCAGGGACCTGCCCGAAACGCTTCGCGTACTAGTGGCTGTACAAGAATGTAACACTTGTATATATCTAAAAAAAAAAAAAAAAAAAAAAATATATATATATAAAACGCTGAACTGTAATGTCAATCCTGTCCTTAAAAGCTTCCTAGAAGTTGTAACAGCCCATGAGCACTACACCAGAAACAAATACCTATTTGATATTCCAAGATTACGACTTAGTCAAACTAGAAATGCTTTACAAATCAAGGACCTCGAATGTGGAGTGACCGTCCCAATTATGTTAAAGACTGTACCTCTCCAACCAGTTTAAGATAAAACTATACTACCTAATTAACTCAATGTAACCTACCTCACCCCCCCAAAATGCAACCCATGTCTTCTATTTCAAACAATGCTATTTGTTGACCAATTGTATTTTGCTTTTCTGCCATGTTCCCCCCCCCCCTTTTTTCCATTTTTTTTCTTATTTTTTTCTCAACATAATTTATAAGAACATAAGAACAACGGCAACTGCAGAAGGCCTATTGGCCCATATGAGGCAGCTCTTATTTATAACCACCCAATCCCGCTCATATACATGTCCAACCCATGCTTGAAACAATCTAGGCCCCCCTCCACAATGTTACGCGGCAATTGGTTCCACAAATCAACAACCCTGTTACTGAACCAGTATTTACCCAAGTCTTTCCTAAATCTAAACTTATCTAATTATACCCATTGTTTCGCGTGTTCTGTCTTGTGTTGACACTTTTAATACCCTATTAATATCCCCTTTGTTATGTCCATTCATCCACTTGTAAACCTCTATCATGTCACCCCTAACTCTTCGCCTTTCCAGTGAATGCAACTTAAGTTTGTTAATCTTTCTTCATATGAAAGATTTCTAATTTGGGGAATTAACTTAGTCATCCTACGCTGGACACGTTCAAGTGAATTTATATCCATTCTATAATATGGCGACCAAAACTGAACTGCATAATCTAAATGGGGCCTAACTAGAGCAAGATATAGCTTGAGAATCACACCAGGTGTCTTGTTACTAACGCTGCGATTAATAAATCCGAGTGTCCGTTTTGCCTTATTACGAACATTCATGCATTGATCCTTTTGTTTTAAATTCTTACTAATCATAACTCCCAGATCCCTTTCGCAATCCGACTTCGCAATCTCAACACCATCTAGCTCGTATCTTGTAACTCTATCATCGTTACCTAGCCTCAGAACTTTACATTTATCAGCATTAAACTGCATCTGCCAGTCCTTTGACCATTTCAAAACCCTATCTAGATCAACTTGAAGTGATAGTGTGTCCTCCTCCGAATTAATTTCCCTACCGATTTTCGTATCATCGGCAAATTTGCAAATGTTGCTACTCAAACCTGAATCTAAATCATTTATATATATATAAACAACAGAGGTCCCAGGACAGAGCCTTGAGGCACTCCACTTACAACATTTTCCCACTCTGACTTGACTCCATTTATACTAACTCTCTGTTTCCTTTGATATAGCCATGCTCTAATCCAGCTTAATATAGCACCCCCAATACCATGAGCCTCTATCTTTTTAATCAGTCTTTCATGTGGCACTGTATCAAAAGCTTTGCTAAAGTCAAGATACACAACATCACAATCCTTACCACTATCAACTGCCTCAACTATGCTAGAATAAAAAGATAACAAATTTGTTAAACATGAATGGCCATTTATAAAACCATGTTGCGACTCAATTATTAATTTATGTTTTTCAAGATGAAGACGAATTTTATTTGCTATTATAGATTCGAGTAACTTTCCCACAATAGACGTTAGGCTAATTGGTCGATAGTTAGACGCAAGTGATCTCTCTCCTTTCTTAAAAACTGGTATCACATTAGCAACTTTCCAAAACTCTGGCACTCTGCCTGACTCTATTGATTTATTAAATATGATTGACAGTGGGTCACAAAGCTCCTCTTTGCATTCTTTCAGCACCCTGGCAAACACTTCATCCGGCCCTGGGGATTTGTTTGGTTTGAGTTTTACTATTTGTTTGAGAACATCCTCTCTGGTAACTGCTAAATTCGTCAACCTGTCCTCGTCCCCACCCACATAGACTTGTTCGACTGAAGGCATATTGTTAAGTTCCTCTTTAGTAAATACGGATACAAAATATTTATTAAAAATACTACTCATCTCTTCATCACTATCTGTTATTTGATTATACTATTATATACTATATATTATTTATACTAACATATATACTATTATATATTATATACTATTAAAGTATATTATACTTTAATCTCAATTAGTATTAAGTTTTAGTCTTAGTGTTTTTCCTGCCCAAAACGCTTTGCCTAATAGTGGCTTTAGGCATTGTATGTACTAGCTCTATCTATAAATCCATCAACTTTTCTATCTTACCGTGTATGTATGTACTTTACCTGAATAAAAATTTGAATTTGAATCAGGCTTTTTCACCCACAGGGTTATTGATCGATGAAACTGCCGTCCCACCGAAGCCATAAATGCCAAAACTGTGCTCAATTTCAAAATACTGTATACCTGGAAAAAATCATGAAGGCAAACTGAGAGGGGGAAGGGAACCGTCAACAAACTAGCGACTTCCTGTTCTCATCGAGGCCACTCGGGTTAGTGGCCTCTCAGGTAAATCAGGTAAAATATTATTCCCAGACAATTACAGCATAACTGATAAAGTTAGGCTAGAGTAATAAATTTCTGGTAAATTTAGAGTGATAAATTTCTAGAGTAATATAAATTTAAATTTCATATTAACTTGACTGACAGCTATAAATGCCAATCAGCCTTCAATATACTCTTTGGTGAAATATTTATAATCAAGAGTAGAACTCATAAATAGGCCTAAACAAAAAATAAAAATGGACATCAGTTTGCATATGAATCTGATGAGAAAATTCCTTAATAAATATACATTTCCTTACCAATCAAATGGTCTCACCTTATGTATGTCTCAGATTGTCTTCTTCACCAACTACAATGCTAAATAATATTACAACAAAAATGTCCATAACTTAGCTACAGAGTATATTACATTTTAAATAAATTTCCACAGAAAGCAAAAAAAGGAAGCACATTATTTATATAAATATGTAGAAAAACATTTAAAGCTTTATTTTACCTTTGCTAAATTAAAGAGATATTTCTATACTTAAGTGACAGCTTCTCTAGTTCTTGCTTGGTCATCTAACTTTCATAAAAGAACAATATAATAAAATATCTTCAGATCTTTACCTTTCATGGTGAAGTGTATTTCTCAAACAAAATAGAATTACCTTTGAAGAACATCCAACTGACACTGTGATACCACACTGTTAGATTAAAGGTAAATTTATATACCATTATGTGCCTCATTATCCTTCAACATTCTCTTAATTATCTTCCACACACAAAGTGTTTAGCCTATTATCTGCATGTATCATCTTGTGCCTCTTCATACTTCCACGCTCACTGAATGTCTTCCCACACTCTGGACACTTATGAGGTTTGTCACCTGAATGCACAAACATGTGCCTTATTATTTTTCCACGTTGTCTAAATTTTTTGCCACACTCGGCACATTGAAAAGGTCTCTCATCCCATGCACCATCCTGTGAGTCTTCATATTTCCAAGAAGACTGAATCTCTTCCCACACTCTGGACACTCGTGAGGTTTGTCACCTGAATGCACTAACATGTGAGGCTTCATATCTCCAAGACGACTGAATCTCCTCCCACACTCTGGACACTCGTGAGGTTTGTCACCTGAATGCACTAACATGTGAGTCTTCATATATCTAAGACGACTGAATCTCTTCTCACACTCTGGACACTCGTGAGGTTTGTCACCTGAATGCACTAACATGTGAGTCTTCATATATCCAAGACGACTGAATCTCCTCCCACACTCTGGACACTCGTGAGGTTTGTCACCTGAATGCACTAACATATGACTTATTATAGTTCTACGTAATCTAAATTTTTTGCCACACTCGGCACATTGAAAAGGTCTCTATCCACATGCACCATCCTGTGAGTCTTCATATTTCCAAGAAGACTGAATCTCTTCCCACACTCTGGACATTCGTGAGGTTTGTCACCTGAATGCACTAACATGTGAGTCTTCATAACTCCAAGACGACTGAATCTCCTCCCACACTCTGGACACTCGTGAGGTTTGTCACCTGAATGCACTAACATATGACTTATTATAGTTCTACGTAATCTAAATTTTTTGCCACACTCGGCACATTGAAAAGGTCTCTTATCCACATGCACCATCCTGTGAGTCTTCATATTCCAAGAAGACTGAATCTCTTCCCACACTCTGGACATTCGTGAGGTTTGTCACCTGAATGCACTAACATGTGAGTCTTCATAACTCCAAGACGATTGAATCTCCTCCCACACTCTGGACACTCGTAGGCGGTCCGTAGAATTACCCAAATCTACCCAAATCTACCCAATGTACCCAATCCTCCTAGTATACGTAAGTAATGAAGAAATATGATATTTTACTGACTGTAATGTTGGTGCTGCACGTACACGATCAAACCTATTTTCACTCTGAAATATGTAATTTCATATCGAAATTCGAAGTAAATATGTAGCAGGTGACGCCATAGGAAGTCGACGGTCCAAGCGACAAAATTGTGGAGCGACTTATCCAAGATATATGGTCGCCTGGAGAGTGTTTGCTACCATATCAGCCTCCTGTACACAGTGATCCAGTCGTCGCACTTCTTTGCTCAAATTGTCGCAAATTTACAAGTAGAATGGGTAAGTAGAATGGGTATTTGTAATAATATCTTTCATAAACAGCCACAAAACATTTAATATTTATTTTTAAAATTGTGTCTGGAAGTTAAATCAACACCACAGGACAATGATTTTGTTATATAGATACTATCGTTATTCGTTTGTATGCGTTCGCTACTTAAACTACCCATGTCGTTTTCGTTCATAGAACACCGAACCCAACACGCTCTCTGATATATTATTTAATTAATAGAGATTCACAAATAAAACTTATATTTTTATAAGTTATCAGAAAGGCAGAGATCAAATAATTCTTGTGAATCCATCACAAGATTATATCTTATTAGACAGGAAAGATATTCATATTTTAAACAAGGTTTCTTGGCCGACGCTCTCCCTATCGATGGGAACTATGACCTTTCAAAGACCAATGTTAATTTAATCTAGATATTGTAATAAACGTTTTCTGTCATAACAAAGACAGACATATAAGCTGTATGTTAATACTTTAGCATAAATATAACTGAAGTGAAAGTGAAGATATATGCCTTTTATAGTTACGTGATGGCTATCTCAGGGAATGCGAAGGCCTGCAAACAAGTGAATCAATTGTGTAATTCATTTGCATATATGCAAAGTAACATTAAAGGTCTATATGTCAGCATAAACACAGATCTAAACGATAATGTGACTACATTTCAAGGTAAATATATCTTAAATGAAACCCAAGATATGGTTAAATATATAGCCAATACCACACCATCGCCGGTGTCCGGACACATGAAAACTTCCATTGCATCAGTGTCCTGCCAGGCGGCCAATACAGGCTTCACAATTCAGAAAAAAATTGTAATTCGGAGAGATGCGTTGATAAACACAAAATGTTTTATATTTTAAATACAGATACAAACTTTGTTTTCAAACGTTTATTGTAACACAATCTCAAGTATAAGAACCATGATATATTTTGGATTTAACAATTTCCTATAAAGTTGCAATGCTACCTTAATTGTATATGATCATCATCATATGCAGACATAAATTAACTTATAAAATGTTGAGGTAAAGATACACGTATGTTAATTATGACACAGGATCGCTCTTATAAGAACTTAATTAAAACCATAATATTATAACTATAACAATTCACTGTGTTGGGGACAGGAAACCACAGTATATTCATACACGATAGGCTTTTATCAAGGTCATCCTTAAGGTCGAATTACTGACCCCGCCTAGGATGCAACCCCACAACAAGCTGACTACTCCTGAGTACCTACTTACTGCTTGGTGAACAGTCGCATTACGTGAACCCATACTCATCCTGTTGCCAGTAGTTTGTGCAACCCATACTCATCCTGTGACCTGTAATTTATTGTGCAACCCATACTCATCCTGTTACCAGTTGTTTGTGCACCCCATACCCATCCTGTGACCTGTAATTATTGTGCAACCCATACTTATCCTGTGACCTGTAGTTTATTGTGCACCTCATACTCATCCTGTAAGTCATAGGACATTGTGCAACCTTTTCTCATCGTGTGAATCTTTGTTTACTTTGCTCTCCATACTCATCCTCTGCGCGATAGTTTCTTGTGCAACCCATACCCATATCATGTCACTGGAAACGGGAGACCTTCCGGAAAGACAGCTAATGTAGTCCCAATTTACAAAAAGGGTGACAGGCAAGAGGCACTGAACTACAGGCCAGTTTCCCTAACTTGTATACCACGGAAGGTAATGGAGAAGATTGCGAGGAAAAGGCTCGTAGAGCATGTGGAGGGAAACAGCTTTGTAACTCTCCACCAGCATGGTTTTCAGAGATAGTAAATCGTGCCTCACAGGCCTAATAGAATTCTATGACTATGCAACACAAATTAGGCAGGGAAGAGAAGGTGGGCAGACTGCATTTTCTTGGACTGTCAGAAAGCCTTTGACACAGTACCTCACAAAAGGCTGTTACAAAAGTTGGAGCAACAGGCAGGAGTAAAAGGTAAGGTGCTCCAGTGGATAAGGGATAGTATCTAAGTAATAGGAAACAGCGAGTAACAGTGAAGGGAAGGGATCCGAGTAGCGAGATGTCACCAGCAGGGTTCCACACGGCTCTGTACTCGGACCCATCCTGTTTCTAGTATATGTAAACGACCTTCCAGAGGGTATAGACTCATTCCTCTCAATGTTTGCTGATGATGCAACAATTATGAGAAGAATCAAAACAGATGAAGATAGACAGAGACTACAGGACAAGCTGGAGGAATGGTCTAGAAATGGCTGCTAAAGTTCAACTCAGGAAAGTGTAAAGTAATGAAATTAGGTGAAGGGAGCAGAGGCTGAACATAAGGTACCATCTGGGAGGTGAAATCCTGCAAGAGTTAAATAGAGAGAAAGATCTGGAGGTCGATATCACACCGAACCTGTCCCCAGAGGCCCGCATCAAAAGGATATCATCAGCAGCATATGCTAGACTGCCAATATAAGAACTGCCTTAGAAACGTGTGTAAGGAATCGTTCAGGACCCTGTACACCACTTATGTAAGACCAATCCTGGAGTATGCAGCTCCAGCCTGGAGTCCATACCTAGTTAAACACAAGACGAAGTTAGAGAAGATTCAGAGGTATGCCACCAGACTGGTCCCGGAACTGAGAGGAATGAGCTACGAGGAAAGGCTAAGGGAGCTGAACCTCACAACCCTGGAAACAGAAGAGTAAGGGGAGACATGATAACCACCTACAAAATTCTCAGGGTTAATTGAGAGAGGTGGACAAAGACAAACTCTTTAGCACGGGTGGAACACGAACAAGGGGACACAGGTGAAAACTTAGTACCCGATGAGCCACAGAGACGTTAGAAAGAATTTTTTCAGTGTCAGGGTAGTTAACAATTAAATGCATTAAGTAGTGTTGTGGTGAGGCTGACTCCTACACAGTTTCAAATGTAGATATGATAGAGCCCAATAGGTTCACGACATCTGTACACCAG
>WNGS01080634.1:0-10097 GCA_020271785.1 Procambarus virginalis | reverse complement strand
TTAGCTTTGCCGGCCGACCAACGGAATCACACTGCGTCCGTGGAGGGTGGCAGACAGTTGGCATGGGACTATACTGCGTATCCACCCTGGCAGCCACATACATCAAACCTCTCTGCCGGCACAGCAGGAGCCGCGGCGACACACAGAGAAAGAGACAAGTCAGCCAAGTACAGGCAATTAGATCATCGGTACAACTTCGTTCCAATAGGGTCTGAGACCCTAGGCCCATGGGGAGAGAGTGCAAGAAGGTTTCTAAAGGATTCTTGGTTCAAAGCTCATTGACACCACAAGAGACCCCTAGAGCGGCAAGTTTCTCTTTCAGTGCCTCAGTGTCGCGATCCAGAGGGGGAATGCTCGCTGCATTCTCGGTTCCTGCCCAACGTCGGAGGAGTTCGAGGAAATCTACAGCCTCTAGGAAGCAAACTATTTTTGTGTCCTCTTAATGTTCATTTTTTGTATACAATCAGATATGTAACTGTATAACCTTGCTTAATAAAGTGTACACCTTAAAAAAGGGGGGTGGTAGGAGAAGCGAACACCCTTATGTATTCAGAGTTAAATGACAAGTTTTCCCTGAATGCTCTGTGTTCCCTTCTCTGAGGCTGTGGGGTCCCTATAATTGCACCAGAGGTGGTACCCCCTTATATATATATAGATATATATATATATAGATATAGCTATATATATATATAGATATATATATATATATATATATAATATATATATATATTACAGTGGAACCTCGATTAACGAGTGGCTCTATTAACGAGTTTTTTACATATATATATATATCCCCCTATATATATATAGATATTATATATTATATATATATATATATATATATATATATATATTATTATATATATTATATGCGAACAAGCCTGAATGGTCCCCAGGACTATATGTGAATGAAAACTCACACCCCAGAAGTGACTCGAACCCATACTCCCAGGAGCAACACAACTGGTATGTACAGGGATGCCTTAAACCACTTGACCATCACGACCGGACATAAGGAAGTGATAGCCTGGGCTATTTGAGCCACTTCCCCACCGGCACCTGGATGGTTATCTTGGGCATAGCATAGTGATAGCAGGCTATCACTTCCTTATGTCCGGTCGTGATGGTCAAGTGGTTTAAGGCATCCCTGTACATACCAGTTGCGTTGCTCCTGGGAGTATGGGTTCGAGTCACTTCTGGGGTGTGAGTTTTCATTCGCATATAGTCCGGGGACCATTCAGGCTTGTTCGCATTTGTGTTCCTCACGTGTTGCCCCAAAAAATGAGGTGATTTGATAAAATGCTATGCCCAAGATAACCTTTTATTAAAATTTAAAAAATTTATTAAATTTTAATTTAATTGATGGTTGGGTTGACTGCATCTATCTGGACGTAAAAAACCAGCGCTGAATGTAATGAAACGCCATTTTCTGGGTGAGTCCCGGAGGCTCCTCGGAGCTATCCCAGGCTGATATGCTAATTTCAGACTTTGGCATCAGTCATGTGTATGGAGTTCTTAGGCCTACCGGGGACCACGGCCAGAACCGGGCCCCCTCAGAGAGGCAAGGGGAGCAATGGCCAATAGAAGCCCCCGTGTGGTTGGAAGCATTCTATGTCTGCCATCGACCGGGACAGGCACCCAGAAAGGTAAGCGCCCCAAAACAAACCCCAATTCTGGTTAAAATTGCTACCAAAATCCGAACTAGTGGATAGAACTCCCAAACAGAAAAACAAGCAAACTAGTGTGACGTCACACGTCACCGCGCCGCTGTCTGCGCAGCTCCCCCCTCCCCGGGAGGGGGAAGGTGGAGCCCCAGACCTCCCACGCCGGCTATCCACCCATCAGTTCTGAGGCTGGATGTCAAGACACGCGAAAAACCGCCGACCGGAGGGAGGGAGGGTTGCCGGGGAGTCTCCGGGACTCACCCAGAAAATGGCGTTTCATTACATTCAACGCTGGTGTTCTGGGGGGAGCCCCGTCGGCTCCCCGGAGCTAACTACCCACAGAGGAAGATCAAAGGGACGGAACCGGGAGGCGGACACCACCCAAACAACCAAAACGCTAAAACCAAAAAGCAGGAAAACTCAGCGACCCGACCCCCAGAGGCAAATGCCAAAAGGAAAAGAGCCGACGAAAAACAAACCGGAACCGAAGAGGCACTACCAACCGAGGAGAAGACAGAGCACGCTGACCAGAAACCAGGATGGTGCAAGCGGCGCACGAACAGGCCGGAGGGGAAACGAAGCACAAGACAGCTTACTAAGCGGTGTAGAAGCAAGACCGAAAGCAAGCCAAAGCAGCTCCGCCAGCGCCGCACAAAAAGAGAGAGGCGACAGTATGTGGCACGACGACGGCCCCCAACCCCACCAAAAACCAGGCCGATGCTAACAAGAGGAACCACCTAAGAAGGTACAGGAAAAGGAAGGACCGCCAAAAAACCCCATACTGCCGCCAAGAGAAACACGCAGGTGGGACACCGACCACCAGCCGGAGGCGAGACCACGAGGCAGACGGAAGCAGCCCCGACAAGGCCCCTCCGAGCCCAGGAAAAGGCGGAGCCGCAAGAAGATGCATGGGGCGGCCTGCAGGCCCACAGACTCCCCACAACCAGGATGGGCCATAACTAAGTCGAAGGCAAGCTAGTGTGCCCCGGAAGTCCACAGACCGTACCATAGGGGCATAACTTGCAATCCCCTCACAGAGTTCAGTGGCATACCTATAATAGGTTAAGTAACAATTGTAATTACGAAACCATAAGATGCTTATTGTAACCTACTAAGTAGGTCAGGTAAGGTCGGTGTTTTCCACGAAGTTTTTTAAGGGAAACTATTATGTTTAGTATGGCACCTATGCACGGAACGAAGAAGTCAATATTGACGTAATAAAGATGCGGGGACGGGTTGGTGCAAGAGAGAACCGGATCAGCACCTCCAAGGATACCCGATCAACCAGGCTGTGACTCATACGTCGGGCAGCGAGCAGCCATGTCCAACAGCCAGCATGACCAGTCCAGGAGGCCTGGTCGATGACCGGGCCGCGGGGACGCTAAGCCCCGGAAGCACCTCAAGTTAACCTCAAGATAAGGTACCAGCGAGAAGGCTCGCAAGGAGGTCGTGTAACAACTGCAGACCTCTGATGGATATACAGTGTTCCCCGAGTGTGCCTATGGCACCACTGCACTCCACTGGTACTATCCCGCAAGTTCTACCAGATAGGCGGGACCCAAAAGCCAGAGCGCATAAACCTTGCAAGCACAGCCAGGAGCCCTACCAGGCGAGTACAGAACCAACACCACAAACCCCCACACCACATAACACTAACAAAGGTGGGACCCCTGAATGACCCTAGCATGGGATGGACATGCACAAGAGTGGGACAGGAAGGGGTGAAAAAAGGGGACCGACACTGGTGTGCGAACGGTCTCAGTCGTACAAAAAGAGACCTAAAGAAAGACAGGCATATAACACCACATCCAGCGCCCTGCCAAAAGACGCCAGACCGCAGAAACTCACCTGGCAAACGGTGGCTCGAAGTGACACGACTCAACCGAGCCCAGAAGAACCTGGGAGCACCGCCAGGTGAAGAAGCCAGAGCCGGACCTGCAGGAGAGCAAGGAAGAGGCGAAGAAGGCGGCCCACACCCATGACACAGGGGAAACCTCGGCGGCCTCCCCACAACTGGAACCCAGGACACCCCCGGAGCGAAAAGGGGCACATACCGCGGCAAGGGAGAAGAGCGAAAGGCGAAGCACTGGAGCAAAAAGACGACGAACACCGGCACTACACACCGCCCAGACCAAAACAAACTCCGCGGCGCACGCGCATGACATGCTGGCCGAAAACGCGCAACCTACCCTGCGGGAAGGCGGCAACCAAGACTACTGCACAAGAAAAGTAGCCAAAAGAGTGAGCAGGAACAAGAAAACCGGCCAAAGAAGCGAAGACAGAGCCAAAAAAGGCACGCAACCGGGCACAAGCAGCCCAACAAGGCTGCAAGTAGCCCAACAGGGCCACAAGTAGCCCAACAGGGCCACAAGTAGCCCAACAGGGCCACAAGTAGCCCAACAGGCCCAGAAAGAGCCCAAACCGGGCCAAAAGTAGCCCAACAGGGCTACAAGGAGCACAACAGGACCACAAGGAGCCCAACAGGGCTACAAGTAGCCCAAACTCGGCAACAAGGACGAGGAGCCGACAGACGTTCCAATAACGCGGGAAGGAGGAAAAACCTTCCCGAACCCTCGAGAACACGGAAGCCAAAACCAGTCCCGAAGGCACACAAAGGCGCATGCGCACCCGAGACCAGTAGTCATGTAGAACCCCCAAACGGGGAAACATGACGAAAACACCGTCCCAAAAAAAAGGGGTGGGGGGAAACATCCACCCACAGGACGGAACCAACCGACTCAAAGGCCAAGGAACCGAGCCCGGGGAGGGGCCGACGCCCAACAGCACGTACGGCGAGTGGAGAGGAAAACCCCACTCCGCGTAACCACAAGCCCCGCCGAGAGGGGGATAAAACCCCCACGGGGTCCTATGGGGCCAAGGCCCCCCAAGTCAGCCCCTCCGCAGCCCGGGAACCCACACAACAGGCCCCGGGGCCGAGCCGTCCCCCTAAAGCCCCGGCCGTACCAGAAAACCGGGACAGCCGTGAAAACACTAAGGAAGGGAGCCCACTGGCAGACTCTTACAACACGGCTGGAGGAACAGGCTCGAATGCCCCCGTCACTACCCCGGAAGGGGATTTCCCCGAGACTGCCCGAGTCTCAACACCACCAAACCCCGCCCTGAACCTACAGACGGTAAGGAACCGGATGCAGGCAGGAAGGGGAATCCAGGGGAAAAACAAGAACCAAAACGGGGCAGCCCCGGGGCTCCCGGGGAGTTACCACGAGAGCGTTGCCACCACCAAGGCTCAAGTGCAACGCCTCTGCTGCCCGCACCAGCTGAGCACAACTGGGTAACCGAGCCATAACGAGCAACAAACTCGCAGGACTCCGGGTCGAAGGTGTCACCGACCCCACAGGCAGCAGACGGAGGCAAAACAGAGAGTCACCCAGAGACAAGGGGTGAGCAACCCTCAAACTCGCTGGAAGCGAGGGGGGGGCTCTGGGGTCACATCCATCGGACCCACGCGCCCCCAGGGGTTTCCCAGGGTCCCGAGCGTTTACTATAAGAGGACTCGCGCTCAGGTAATCCCAGGCAGGGTACTGCTAACCGGCACCCAAAACTACCAAACAACTTTCTAAGAGCTGAACCCCCGGGACGTGTACACTCACGGGGACCTAGCAGGGGGTACCACCAGAAAACTCAGAACACAAGGGACACCAGGGGCAAGAACGAAGGCAGACCCCCCCACCAGGTAGATAAACAAAAAGAAAAAGAAAACCCCGCAAGAGGACAGCGTACCCAAGCGGAACAGAGCCGGCCGCTATGATTGGGAAAAGACAAGCTGCACAGTACCCTGCGCCCCACCAGTGCAAAACTGCCCCTTACTCTAAGGCGAACAAGGGAGACAGAACACCCGAGCACACAAAGAGCGGCCGAAAACCAAGCAGTAAACGGCCTAGCAGGGGCAGACCCCAAGGAACTTGTGGAAGGTGGCCCCAAGTCCCAAGGGCAGTACTTACAGGGCACCTAGGGAAGGGAACCCTAGGCGCATGCAGCCCGAGTACTGGAGAATCACTCCCGGCTCGCGCACCACCTAGAAAACAGACACCACACTCTAGGTGCAGTGCTGAAACAACCACTGGAGCCGGAGCACATAACCGGTGCCTATAGCATCAGCCGAAGAACTGATGGGTGGATAGCCGGCGTGGGAGGTCTGGGGCTCCACCTTCCCCCTCCCGGGGAGGGGGGAGCTGCGCAGACAGCGGCGCGGTGACGTGTGACGTCACACTAGTTTGCTTGTTTTTCTGTTTGGGAGTTCTATCCACTAGTTCGGATTTTGGTAGCAATTTTAACCAGAATAGGGGTTTGTTTTGGGGCGCTTACCTTTCTGGGTGCCTGTCCCGGTCGATGGCAGACATAGAATGCTTCCAACCACACGGGGGCTTCTATAGGCCATTGCTCCCCTTGCCTCTCTGAGGGGGCCCGGTTCTGGCCGTGGTCCCCGGTAGGCCTAAGAACTCCATACACATGACTGATGCCAAAGTCTGAAATTAGCATATCAGCCTGGGATAGCTCCGGGGAGCCGACGGGGCTCCCCCAGAAAAGGCTTTCGACAGAGTTCCACATAAGAGGTTGTTCTGGAAACTGGAAATATTGGAGGGGTGACAGGTAAGCTTCTAACATGGATGAAAAATTTTCTGACTGATAGAAAAATGAGGGCAGTGATGAGAGGCAATGTATCGGACTGGAGAAATGTCACAAGTGGAGTACCACAGGGTTCAGTTCTTGCACCAGTGATGTTTATTGTCTACATAAATGATCTACCAGTTGGTATACAGAATTATATGAACATGTTTGCTGATGATGCTAAGATAATAGGAAGGATAAGAAACTTAGATGATTGTCATGCCCTTCAAGATGACCTGGACAAAATAAGTACATGGAGCGCAACTTGGCAAATGGAATTTAATGTTAATAAATGCCATGTTATGGAGTGTGGAATAGGAGAACATAGACCCCACACAACTTATATAATATGTGAGAAATCTTTAAAGAATTCTGATAAAGAAAGAGATCTAGGTGTGGTTCTAGGTAGAAAACTATCCTGAGGACCACATAAAGAATATTGTGCGAGGAGCCTATGCCACACTTTCTAACTTCAGAATTGCTTTTAAATACATGGATGGCGATATACTAAAGAAATTGTTCACGATTTTGTTAGGCCAAAGCTAGAATATGCAGCAGTTGTGTGGTGCCCATACCTTAAGAAGCACATCAACAAACTGGAAAGGTGCAAAGACATGCTACTAAGTGGCTCCCAGAACTGAAGGGCAAGAGCTACGAGGAGAGGTTAGAGGCATTAACCCTTCAATTGCGCATCGCATCATATGATGCGTTGACCGACTTGCAGAAAATTGCGCGTCGCATCATATGATGCGTTGGAGTACTACGCAAGATTTAAACGGCCCGCGGATACACGGGGTTCACCACACCTTCATCAGGGCTCTTGTAAACAGACGCCATTTTTAAAAAAATCGTGGGCCAAACTCCCGGGTGTTAGGGGCCTCAGTATCGAGTAAGCTACCAAGCCTGACGCACGCAGCATGAGCTCACAGCACTGCTGTTCAGCTTGTGACCACAGCATCGCCTAAAAATGCCATAATATACTTGTTCATGCTATTATGTAGCGATAATATTATTACAGAAGACCCCTGACTGTGATAAAACTGACCATGGGTCTGATAATAAGAGGATTGTGATGATATTTAGCGCTGTGCTCCATGGAGGGAGGAGTAATGCTGTGGGAGGGAGGGTGGTGGCGTTGTTATCTGACTGTGTGTGGCCACCTTTTATTGACTGCACTCACCATACCAGCTTAGCGGTTCGTTATGGTGAACACAAATGTAGCTACTTATATATAACGTGTGTATAGAGAGTATAAACAGCAAGAGTAGGAGGTTGGGAGCCGCCATTTTGGTGAGAGGAGCGTCGTCTGCAGGAATTATCGTGTTGTTTACTGGTGATCACGTCTTTGGGCACCATACCAGTTTACTTGTACAAGTTTGGTGAATAAAACCGGTAGATATTTATATATAATGTGTGTATATAGCGTAATAACACCACAAGCAGTATTGTTGGAGGAGAAATAGTGCGTGTGGCCTTGAGGGCGGCAGCCATCAGCTGACTGTGAGGTCCATCAGTGGCAGTGGCAGCCAGTGGCGGGCTGCCACTGCCACTCAGCATACCAACTTAGTGGTTCGTTATGGTGAACACGAATGTAGATACTTATATATAGCGTCTGTATATAGTGAATAAAAGCAAAAACAGTATTGTGGGAGGAGAATGTGGGCGAGTCAGATGACTTGAGGGAGGGCGTGAGTGGCTGGCTGGTACACGGCGGTCACTCCTCGTTACTTTTTGACTCATAATAGCAACTTAGTGGTTCGTTATGGTGAACAAAACATGCAGATACTTATATATAACCTGTGTATATAGTGTAACAACCGACAAAGTATTTGTTCACTGTTTGATGAACATAATTGAATCAACAATATGCACACCATATTTTTGAGTACAGCGATGATTCACCCATTTCATTATATAAATATATCACACTACACACTATTGAATAATATTACAGCAAAAAAACTACGAAAAATCAATCAGAGACATTGAAATAATTAGGCAATTATCTCTTTGTGGCAACTCCGGCCTGACAGCTGGCGATCAACAGACCGCCTGGGACGCATGCTGAGTGAGCGCCTGTTTTGTGCCAGACTTCCCTGCCCTATAGCGGCCAATATATTCAACTTACGATTTTTTTACTATTTTTCCCGTGATCAGTGAACACAAATTAACAGGTTAGGAAGAAAAATAATTTTTTTTTTTTTTTTTTGTATGCGCCTGTGGGTGTCAAATGGTATATAGCTATGCGCCATTTAAGGGTTAAATACCAAACTAGAAGACAGAAGAAAAAGAGGTGATATGATTTCTACATACAAAATAGTAACAGGAATTGATAAATCGATAGGGAAGATTTCCTGAGACATGGAACTTTAAGAACAAGAGGTCATAGATATAAACTAGCTAAACACAGATGCCGAAGAAATATAAGAAAATTCACTTTCGCAAACAGAGTGGTAGACGGTTGGAACAAGTTAGGGGAGAAGGTGGTGGAGGCCAAGACCCGTCAGTAGTTTCAAAGCGTTATATGACAAAGAGTGCTGGGAAGACGGGACACCACGAGCGTAGCTCTCATCCTGTAACTACACTTAGGTAATTACACTTAGGTAATTAATTACATTCTTGTAAAGCCACTAGTACGTGCAGCGTTTCGGGCAGGTCCTTAATCTAAGAAATTTTAAGTAGGTAAATACTAGCAAAATTTATAAAAATGATAACAGGTACATAGCAAGAAAAAAATAAAAGATTAGAGAAATTTGTAGGTATAGTAAAGCACACAGGTAGCTCAGAATGATTGTGATGTCAGCTTGAATGGTAGTTTAACAAAAACTAGTAGGCACATACAGCATATGGCTAGCACATAAAAGAAGACAGCAATGAACACAATGATAGAGTTGTTTGGATTAAGTACATAAAGATTGGAAGATTGGGTAACACTAAATACAGAACAAATTTAAAGCTCAGTGTAGGAAACTACGAAGATGAAATTAGGTACTTTTTGTTTTTGAATGAGGCAAAAGTTGTGACAGCTGTTCAATTCACTAGGGAGTGAGTTCCATAGACTAGGTCCCTTTATTTGCGTAGAATGTTTACACATATTAAGTTTGACCCTGGGGATATCAAAGAGATATTTATTTCTGATGTGGTGATAATGGGTCCTATTACATCTGTCCAGGGAGAGTTTCAGAGCAGGATTTGCATTTAAGAACAGGTTTTGTAAATGTAGTTGACACAAGAGAATGTGTGGAGGGAGTTAATATTTAGCATATTAAGGGATTTAAACAAGGAAGCTGAGTGTTGTCTGAAAGCAGAGTTTGTTATAATTCTGATAGCAGATTTTGCTGGGTGATGATGGGCTTGAGGTGGTTTGCAGTGGTAGACCCCATGCACAGATACCATAATTAAGATACGGATAGATTAGTGCATAATATAGTGAGAACAGAGCAGTTAGGAACATATATCTTATTTGGAGAGTATACCACCTGTTTTATAGACTTTCTTAGTTATGTGCTGCATGTGGGTACTGAAGTTGAGTCTCTTGTCTAGAAATAGGCCAAGAAACTTTCCATCATTTTTATGTTAATGTTGTCTATCTGTAGCTGAACTGCATTTGATGATTTGCTTCCAAATAAGATGTAGTAGGTCTTTTCTATGTTAGTGTTAGTTTGTTAGTTGACATCCATAAGTGGACTTTTTTTAATTCATTATTCACAATATTGTTTAGTGTATGTTGGTTGGGTCTGAATAGATGAGGGTAGTATCATCAGTAAAGAGTATAGGTTTAAGAATATTAGAGAAATTAGGCAG
>WNGS01080633.1:19358-42004 GCA_020271785.1 Procambarus virginalis | reverse complement strand
GCTTCGTATCCCTTTCCTAATTTCTTTTTCTGCCGAGGTCCTGATGCTCCATTAATTACCATTTTTCTTCCTCTCTGTCTTTTCCTTGCGCCCTCCTCTCCTTCCTCGTCGTTTTTTTTTCTATTCCTAGAATGTCTCCTTATAGCTATTACCTTCTATATTTTTCCTCGATTCTCTTTTTACCTTCTCCCGCTGTCACCCCTACTGTTTTCGATTAATGGTGTTCTCTTATTATCGCACACGACCATCCACTTCTCTTAATTTCCCTTTTTCCTTTCTGTTACACTCGTAAATTTACTTCCCTTTTTTGCCTTTTTGATTTTGTCTTTACTTTCGCTCGTAATTTTTCAAGCCTTGCTCTCGTCACGCTGCTAACATTCCTAAGGCTTATTTTTCTTTTTTCTTCATAGAATAAGGAAACGGGACACATAATGAAGGTAGTCGCTTTTTCCTTTTTAGGTAACCCCGGTTTCTGTCTGATGGGGCGGTGAACTCATGTAAACGTTGCTTGTCTGGGGGGACGACTCGTGTCTTACCAGTTGACGTGCCGAAAATCCTCTTGCTCTGGATCTAGCTGGTCTGGAAGCGTATCCGCAAGATTGAGGGCAAGTTCATTCCCGATGTCTCCCCAGGTCCTTCGCCTCCATGGTGCTCTTGTGGCGGACCCGTTGCAGGTTGCGACCGAAACTGGGTTCCCATTTCTCCTCTGTTAGTTCTGGTTCTCATCTCCCCCAATCCTTCCTTCTTCGTAAGCCTCTCCTTGAGTCTCTCCTTTAAATTCTGTACTTTTCTCCACCTTCCCTATAATGATCCCTTCTCTCTCTCTGAACTTCAATCTGCCCTAGCCCTTTGTGGTTCTACGGCAGCGGGCTCTGATGGCATTCATTATGAAATGCTCGCCATCTCCCTCCGTGCACGTCTCAGTATTTACTGAGTCTGTACAATCGGGTCTGGGAGTCGTCGTCAGTCCCTGAAGACTGGCTCGATGCTGTTGTCCTCCCTGTTCGGAAACCAGGGTCTCTCGGGTCATCCCCCAAGGACTTCCGCCCTATTGCCCTCACGAGTTGTGTCTGCAAGCTCTTTGAACGTATGGTTAACGTTCGTTTGATGTGGTTCTTAGAACACTATAACCACCTCTCTCCTTCTCAATTTGGTTTTCGCAAGTGCCGCAGCACAACGGATGTCCTGGTAAACTTGGAGGTCTATATTCGTACTGCTTTTGCTGCGAAGACTTCCGTTGTTGCCGTCCTTTTTGACCTAGAAAAGGCTTACGACACTACCTGGCGGTATCACATCTGTCTCAACTTCATTCTTTTGGCCTTCGTGGGAACCTCCCTCTCTCCTCCAGAGCTTCCTCTCTCGTCGTTCCTTTCGTGTGCGGCTTGGTACTGCTCTCTCTGCCCTTTTCGGCAGTATGAGGGTGTACCCAGGGTAGTGTTCTGAGCACTACTCTTTTTCTAGTTGCCCTCAACGGTCTTCTTTTTCTCTTCCTTCTGGTGTCTTCTCTGCTCTGTATGTTGATGATCTTACCCTTTGCTGTCAGGGTGATGATTCACCTCTCCTTCAACGGCGGCTTCAACTTGCGATTGATGCCGTGTCGTCGTGGGCCACCGATCATGGCTTCAAGTTCTCTGCATCTAAGACTTGTGCTATGACCTTTACTCGGAAGCATGTTGTTCTTCGTCCCTCTTTGTCGCTTTATGGTCATCCCATTGTGTACAGGGATTCCGCAAAGCTCTTGGGGTTAGTCTTTGACACTCGTTTGTCTTGGTCAGCCCATATCTCTTGCCTCCGAGTTGAGTGCTCTAAGGCCCTTAACCTCCTTAAGGTTTTGTCCCATACTTCTTGGGGAGCGGATAGACGCACGCTCCTATATTTGCACTCCTCTCTCGTCCTGTCTAAACTCGATTATGGTTGCCCTGCTTACTCTTCTGCTTCTCCTTCTACTCTTCGCCGTCTTGATGCTTTGCACCATACTGGGTTGCGTCTCAGCTCTGGTGCCTTTCGTTCGACTCCCGCCCTCAGTTTGTATGTTGACACTGGCTTTCTCTCTCTCCAGGACCGCCGTGACCGCTACTGTCTTCGCTATCTTGCGCGGTCCTTACAGCATCCTTCCTCTCGCCTCTGTCGTGCTTTGACTTTTCCTCCTCCTGTAGCTCCTGTTCCTCTTCATTGTCTCCCACTTTCTGTCCGGTTATCTCGCTTGCAGGATTCTCTTTCTGTTCGTCTTTCTAATATTTCTCCTCGTATTGTTCCTTCCTTGCCTCCGTGGAGAGTCCCCCTTCCCAAGTTTTGTACGTCCTTGACTTGTATTACTAAAGCCTTTACCCCTCCTTCAGTTCTGAAAAGCCTCTTCCTTGAGCACTTTTCTTCGCACTCCCGCTCTATTTCCATCTTTACCGATGGGTCTAAGTCTGCGGACGGTGTGGGCTACTCTGTTGTTTTTCCTGACCGTACTTATATGTGTCACCTCCCTTCGGAGGCTAGCGTCTTTACGGCGGAACTTTATGCTATTCTCTATGCTCTCCGTCTCTTGCTTTCTCATTCTCATTCCTCCTTTGTGGTTGTCGTTGACTCTCGTAGTGCCCTAATGGCTCTTGGGTCCTTTAATCCTGTCCACCCAGTGGTCATCGAGATTCAGCAATGGCTGTTTCTTATTTCTAATAAGTTTAAATCGGTGGAGTTTTGCTGGGTTCCCAGCCATATTGGTGTTTCTTTGAATGAGCGTGCAGATGCTGCCGCTAAGGATGCCATCCGTTCTTGTCCCATCTCCCGTAAGGGTCTTCCTTATTCTGACTTTTATCCGGTTATTCATTCCTCTATCCTTGCCCGTTGGCAGAGTTGTTGGTCCTCTGTGGTTGGTAACAAACTGCGTACTCTCAAACGTAGTGTGTCTCCGTGGCCTTCCTCCTACCACCGTAATCGGCGGTGGGAAACTGCTTTAGCACGGCTGCGGGTTGGCCATACTCGCTAAACCCACGGTCACTTAATGGAGCGCCGCCCTGCTCCTTGTTGTCCGAATTGCGTTGTCCCTCTTACGGTTATGCATATCCTTGTTGAATGTCCTGCCTTCCAGGACGAGCGTGTGTCTTGCTTTCCGACCGTCCCTCGCGGTCACTTGTCCCTCGATAGAATTCTAGGTGAATCGGATACTTTTGATATCGTTCGCCTTATGCGTTTTTGTTCTCGTATTGGCTTTCTTAGTAATATTTAGCGCCCTCTGATTATTTCGCACTTTGATGGTGCTACATAGCCTTCCCGGTTTGGTGCCTTCTTTTGATAATTACCTTACCTTTTAACACCATTAAACAAAACGTATGCTGTTCGATTAGACAAATAGCCCTTTATCCATTTCAGTAATTTTCCTTGTATTCCCAGCTCGGCAAGCTGTTCCAGTATGATTTCTCTGTTTGCTGTATCAAAAGCTGCTGCTAGGTCGATGAAGACTGTTTGAGGTGAAGCTTCAACATGTGCGAAGTATTCAGAAAAACAGTGTTGTGTACTGAGCCCAGGCATAAATCCAAACAGTTGAGGTGACAGGTGCCCCTGTATACGATACATGAGTCTGTTAAGAACAATACGTTCAAGCACTTTACAGACACACGATGTTAGAGATATGGGTCTATAATTATCTGAGTGTGGTTTGGGGATGGGAACAATGACACTCTGTGTCCAAGCATCAGGTAATACTCCTTCACGTAAACTCATTCTGTACAACACTAATAGTGGATTACCTGGTACTTGTGAGACTAATCTCAGTAGACTGTAAGTAATACCGTCCTCTCCAGGAGCAGTTGATTTTCCCATCTTTAGTGCATGATTTAATTCCCATTCAGTTACATCATTAAGGTCCGACACGTCGATAGCTGTACAGGCAAAATTGATGGTTCGTTGTCTGTTGGGGCGTGTGTCATTAAGTTTATGCTGTATGTTAATTGGAAGTGAGTCGTAGCTTGATGTTAGTGCCCACTGATCAAGGAGAATGTTTGCTTGTTCTAGTGGGCTGTGGTGCAGTGGTTTGGTTGGGTTGCTTCTAGATATTTTTCGTATCTTTTCCCAAACTTCAACAAGTGTTGTTTGCTCATTTATACTTTTTTTTTTTTTAAATTTTACATGCGAACATGCGAATAAATACAATAAAATTTATACAATAAAACAATAAACCAAGAACAAACAATCAGAACATAACAAAAAAATACAAAATCACAAACAAGAAAAACAAATACACTAAATACACCAAATCACCAAATACCGGTCGGCCGAGCGGACAGCACACTGGACTTGTGATCCTGTGGTCCTGGGTTCGATCCCAGGCGCCGGCGAGAAACAATGGGCAGAGTTTCTTTCACCCTATGCCCCTGTTATCTAGCAGTAAAATAGGTACCTGGGTGTTAGTCAGCTGTCACGGGCTGCTTCCTGGGGGTGGAGGTCTGGTCGAGGACCGAGCCGCGGGGACACTGAAAAGCCCCAAAATCATCTCAAGATAACCTCAACATAACTGGCCTGAAGGGCCGACAACAAAAACACAACAATGAACATAAACACAACGGAACACAGGAAAAAGAAACAATAATACCGGACAGGTGGGTAACGGAATACAAGAAATACAACAAAACATCGGTCATGAGAACAAACAACACCGGCCTGAAGGGCGCACAATAGGTACAACACATTGCGAAACAACCCATAGGTCCAATCACACACCAAACACACAGCACGCACACAGACTACTCAAAATGCTCATACTTATCCGGCCACTCTGCCGCCGGGAAGCGAACGCAATACGCCTCCCAGAGTAACATGATATTAGCCGGAACAGGGCGAACATTAACCGTACGGGGATCAGGCATCGACTCTGGCACACCCACAACAAAAACCCGAGCCCGCTGAACCCAGATGGAAGAAGGGCACCACGGAACAGGACGCACGCGGTCAACAATGTCAAACCGCAAAGGATTCTGAGCACTATGCGCCACGCTGGAGGCCAAGACGAGAGGGAGGGGCTCCTTCCCATGGGGCCGGGCAATGGGCAGCGCACTGGGAGCCTCCTCAGCTGCCTCACAGGGCTCCGCGTCAACCGCCGGACGGTGCACCTGCAGGGACCCCCCACGCTTGACATCCTTCTTCAGCACCAGCTTGAGGCCTCGTCGCGCATCAGAACCCTCACCATCCACGTCTATAGGAGCGACCACCCCCCACTGCGGAGAACCTTCAGCAGGAGAAAGAACAGGAGGTAAATCATATGCACAACTAGGGTCAACAGCAGGCACATGGACGTCAGCAACCACCAACAACGTAGAGCATGAAGCATCCGGAACCGCCACATCACCACCTGAAGCTCCACCGGCGTCAAAGTCCTCCACATCAGCCCAAGCTGTAGAAGAACGCCTGGAACGCTTGGGCACCGGCCTCACATCCTCACAGCCGGAGGCTGACCCAGAACCACGGGCTTCACAAGCCGTGCGAACCGACGCCCGTCGCAGTACGGCAGCAGCTTCAACCACAGGGGAACCAGGCCACACACAACAGGATGCTCCGCAGCCCCCCCCCCGCACTCAGCACAACCGTAACACCAGGCGAGGGCGCAGGCCTCGACGCATCAGCAGGAGACGAGGCAGAGGAAGACGACTCGCAGAGACCATCCGGAAGACCCTCGGGAACAACTGGCACAGCGAATTGACCAGCGACAGGAGCCACTGCAACACCCGGAGGAGGGACAGCAACCACCGGGGCATGTCGGGTGACGCAGGGGGGGCCGCATCAGCAGCGAACGGGACCTGCCCCTCCTCATCTCCGGAATCCATGCCCTGAGGGAGCAGCGGGAAATCCTCTTCCCGGAACAAGTTGACAGGTGCAGCAGGGGCCTCAGAGCACCCGGCAGCCTGATGCCCTAACTGGCCACATCGGAAACAGGTACGGGGCTGCCGGGCATAATACACCCGAACGTAGTAACCCAGCAGCCGGACAGAAGATGGAATATCCGACCGCAGGCGCATACCTAAGGTACGGATGTTCGTCCGCTTCCCAGCATACTTCCCCAAGGAAAGCGTATTCACCCGCACACTAATGACAGCACCATACCTCCCGAAGAAGCGCCGGAGAAGGTCTTCAGCGAACTCCAAGGGCGCACCGTGCACACTGACATAAGTCAGGGCACCACTGCGGTCCGAGACTGCAACAGAGCCGGTGCCATCCGGCAACGGCAACGAACGCCCTTCGTACCGACGGAGGAAGTCCCGATACTCCTCCTCCCTCACGAACTTGACAATCACCCGGTGGGCCGTAACAAGTTTAACTCCGTAAACGGCCTCCACTGGGACACGTAGCATGTCACACATCACTAGTTCAACGGCTGGATAACCAGCCTTACAAGAGAACTCCAGTCCCACGGAATTCTGACGCAGAACAGGAGGAAGTTGAAGGCCCCCCATGGCAGAACCGCCACATCAGCTCGCAGCCAGGCAGGCAACAACACTCTCATTTATACTTTGTAGGAACTCTTCCCAATGTTTATTACGTATAACGTTGCTCATGTCTCTCACCTCTCTATTTGCGACAAGAAATGCATGCAAGTCACCTTGTGCTTTGGTTCGTTTGTACGTCTCTCCAAGTTGCTTTACTCGTTCATGTTCTTTAACAAATACGGGATCAAGGACCCACTTGGGTGGTGACAGGTGTTGCCCACTTCTGCTAGGCTTACGACTTGTTCCCCAACACACCCATGTGTCGTAGTAGGTAGTAATCGTATCAACGAGATTTCTGGAGAAGGCTTGTACATTCGTTATTGTGTAATCTTGATACCATTTTGATATACAATTAATAAAGTGGTCATGCAAGCCATATGGAATATTCATTTTCCGTCTCTGATGTCTATTAGGTACATCACACTGTACCTCATAGGAAGCAGAAACTGCATAGTGATCACTAACTAAGTGATTTACCAACGAACAGTCCATCCTATCTTGCACAAGGTTTCTACCCATTACATAATCAAGTCTGCCTCCCAATAAATGAGTTTGGGTATCCGTAGTATACACGGTTAATCTGTTGTCATAAACATATTTGATAAATTTGCATCCATTATCGTTGTTAGTAATGTCTCCCAGCGTAATATGTCTAGCATTAAAATCTCCCATGTATATTGTCCCATGATTGTCTAGATCTGGGAGCAATGTTACATTGAGTTTCTGGCTTCTGGCATATACGTTGAGGAATGAGAAGTGGCCTGCTGCAGTTTGTACATGAAAGTGATGGTACTGTGTGTGTACATTGTGTGACGTGCTCACAAGAATGTGCGGTAAATCACTTCTGATGTATGTTAATAGGCCTGTGGCGTTACTGTTATTATAGGATGCATACCCTCTGATCTTTGGTGGGGTTTTGTTTATTATATTGGACGTGTAGGGCTCCTGTAAAGCAATTATATCTTTGTTGTTACTGGTAACATGTGCAATTAGATCATTCAGTCTTTTGTTGATGCTACGAATGTTTCAACTTAGAAACTTAATGGTCCTTGTGTTAACAGCAGCCATCGTCTTGGTATTGTTCCTCCCTGGGACTGGTGGTCCCATTGTTGTCCTCGTCCCACTTCCACAATGTGTCAATAAGTGACTCTACGACGTAAAGAGCCACACCAACCTGGCGTTTGGTGTCGTCAGGAACATTTGGTGATGTCATCAGCTTCTTGATCACTGAGCGACTCGGGATGGTCCGCGAGTGAATGTTCTCTGTAAGTCGTATGGCATAATTACTGTCACTCAGAATATTATCATTTTCATTCTCGTACTTGGCTTCAGCGCATTCGTTAAGGTCATGAATCATTTTAAAATATGCTGATGCAGGTCGACTTCCTCTTCCAGTTAATGTTTCTGTGTCACTAACACTGCTGTCATCCTTGAGTTGACTGACGGCGTCGCTGCCACCGCCTCCGTTGTCGGTCTCTTCTCTGCTGTCGCCGCCGCCGCCGTCACCACCACCACAGGAACCTTTACCAGCGCGGGCCACGGCTGTGACACAGCAGTGTGGAGGCTGCTCTATCTCTTGTGAAGGAGCCCGACATAGCCTCTGTATAATTTCAGTCAGTTCTGCTACCTGTGCTTGCAAGGTTGCCAACTGTCCTTTAACTGTTGTCTCAGGCTGTTGTGTGTCGTCAGGGGTGTTGCTGGTACCGTCACCACTATGGGATGGGTCAACAGTACTAGAGCCGGCATCAGTAGGCACTTGTGTCTCGGGCACTTGCCTCCTTGTGCCAAGGGAGGCTGGCCGTTTGGTACAGTCTGAGTGCCAGATGGTGACTCCTTCCGTACCACATCTGAAACACTTCAGCGGCGGTTTAGACGGAGCCACAGTTTCAGGTTGTTGCCCTGCTTCTGTTGCAGTGTTCTGTAGCTCCTGTTCCTGCTTTCTTTGGCCTCTGGTCTTCTTATACTGACAGTCCTTCAGTGCATGAGGACCGGAACAGAGAGCACACTTGGGTGTGAGGCACCGGCAGTACTTAGCTATGTGGCCACTGCCACAGCACTCGTAACACTCCACAGGGTTCGGCTCCCACACCCTGAACGTGCTGGGGCGCGCATACAACCAACCAAACCAATACTGGTTAGGTGGCGGATCAGGCTTTTTCCAGACTATGACTATTTGACCAGTAGGCTTACCATTCTTGGTCAATCTTCGTGCTCTGTGTACCCCCGTCTAATTCATAGGCCCACTCTAGTGGATACCCGTGACTGTACCTGTAGACTAGGTATTCATCCATCTTCTTGTTCCGTGTTGGATTATCTAGAGGGGAGAACTTTACATCATCTATTTTCCCTTGTAGAAGAGCCTCCACAACCTGCTGCTTCTCTCTTGAAACATACACATATGGGGAGTTGACATGTGGACGTAGCACGCCTGCAGAGCCAGGTGGGTACACCTCGCTCAGTTTCTTACTCCACACAATCCTGTCCGCCACACTCGTGCCTTTAGGGAAGGTCAGACGTGTGTACTCGCTCCTTGGTGCTATGGGACGCCTTCCACCCTGTTGTTCACCTGGCTTCTGTTTCCCTTGTTTCCTTCTCTGGCTCTTACTTAACACCGCCATAAACCCATCATCACTGGGTGGTGGGGTGACAATATCACTGGTCACGGTAGGGGAGAGCCCTGAGGGTCCAGCAGCTACCTCCTCCATACCTGCTTCTTCAGGCGGCATTAATTGTTGCTCTAACCTCTTCTGATACCTGGTTTCCATTGATAATCATATGATGATGATTAACACGACAAATGGCAGAGCAGGCAGCATGCTGTCACCAGTCATCAGCGCCAACAGTCATAAACCTGCTCTGAGGGGAAGAGCACTCTCAGTGGGTTTGAGAGTGCTCAGACGACTTGGATAAACACTTGGATATTCCACTTGGTTGGTTGGGACTCGCAGAGGGTAGCCCTCAGTGACTTATTCTCCTATGTGGACAGAATGTCCCCTAAGACAGCCTAACCCTGCTACAAGGGTGATGCCCAAGTCAAGTGGCCCCCCAGATTTTACAGGTAACCGTGTAATAACTCGCATTGAAATATCTCGACCGCACACCCCGGTACTACCACTGAACTAACCGTGCAATCTCTGCTCTTCCTATGGTAATAACGGATGCTCTGCCGATCATGTAAGATGTTAACACTCGGACTGTCATACGAAGACATAACCCAGTAAACAGAGGAGAGAGAGAGAGAGAGAGAGAGAGAGAGAGAGAGAGAGAGAGAGAGAGAGAGAGAGAGAGAGAGAGAGAGAGAGAGGAGAGAGAGGAAGAGTGAGGCAGAGCGAGAACGAAAGCAAGGGAGGGAGAACGAGAGCGAGGGAGAGTGAGACAGAAAGATAGAGATATTCGTAGTCACAGCCTATCGTATGAGTTACCCAGTGACGCTGCCACCACCCTGAATTACCGGACAGGGGACCGGAGTGAGATTCGTAGGTTTTGCAGATGGAATAACCTACCTGGACAGGTGTAAGGGACAATTGAACGGTACAAGGATCCTGGCCTGACACTCGAATAATCCTGACCACTTGGGAACTATAGAGTACACAAGAATAAGGCGGGACACACCCAATACTAAACCCTCAACACGGGACGGATGGGGGGAGGAGTACTGGATAATTACGGACACTAGGTCACTAGGGCAAAGGGACGGTAGGCCCAATATCACTAAGGCAAGGAACCATTAATACACATTTAATAACACTTGACAATATATGACTTTATTAGAAATTGTTAAATCGGCACTTCCCTAACTAATTCCTACCAGAGGCCAAGAGTACTGAATGAGGTGCTTTAGTTCAAGAGAGCCGTAGTTACTCGTATGTTGTTCCACAGTTCTCCTGGAGATGATGTTCCCTCCCTGAGTCCACACACACCGTCCTCCTGGGCTGTGCCCACTCTACTGTCCCTCTTCCCTGATCTCTTGCTCCTCAGCTGAACATAAGGGTTTGCATTTAATGTGGAGGAGTTAATCCCTGAAGATTATCATGACGGCATCAACTCTGACCTCTTCGTGACTTGGTAACCGCTGACCTGTCCTCCTGCTTAACTGGTACCGAGGTGTAACTTCTTCCATTGTCTGCCGCCGCCTGACTGGCGTCGCGCCTGTGGCTTGTTCATGATGTTATGATGTTCATGTTGTAGTACTATGTACTGCTCTCTTGTTACATATCCCCCAATGTCCCGGTTTAAGAAAAACCGTGGGCGAGGAACTCGAACATGGCTTTTCTTATCCCAGACCATAAAGGAACTAGCACATGCCTTGAAAAAAAATTAGCTACCCTATCTAAATATACACATCTCACAGTCGAGAAATATTTAAAAAAAAAACTCTCAACAATAACAGTTACCATGGTAACTCAAAATCTAGGCTGAACATGCCCGCAATGGCAGCCCAGCAATCCTCTCAGATGACAAATCAACATTAATTTGAAAAAAAAAACAATTTATGCTAAACAATTAAATTTATACTGGAACCATCTTTCCGCTGGTTCCCCAGTTCACCAGAGTCTACACAAAATTTGTCATTCATAACTTATTTTCTCTGTACGGTGAACACCAAGTTTTCTGAACTTTAAAAAAAACTACCTATATTGTATATACAAATTTACAAATAGTCTTTATTCCCGACGAATCCGTTGTCACGATGTTGTTGACTCGCCCATTGCTGTATTCTCGCTGTAGTTCTGCAACGATGCGTCGTGTTCTTCAACAACGATGTTCTTCAGCTGGCCTCAGTTGTGAGAAGAGATCCACTCCCCTCCTGACTAGAGTCTTCCACTGATCTAGTCCACAATCCGCAGTACATCCGCGCTGCTGGTCCATCCTTCCGGGTCGTCGACGAGGTGATGACGTCGGTGTTGACAGCGATGATTGACTTGCTGTCCGGTCACAGGGGAACTCTGGCGTACCCGGGTTCCATCCTCTTGTAAGCTGTTGTCGCCTGCTGAACGTCTGCTGGCGATGTTCTGTCTGCCGCATACATGTTGTCTTCCTGGAAGTATTGAGACGTTGACACCAGACGAGGTCTTGCTTGATGAGTGAACAGCTCCAGTTCGTTGAGGCGGGGTGGGCGTGGCGGCAGAACCCTCGGGTCCCGGCTCCAGCTTTTGGGTTCCATCCACTTACAGGTGTTTCTTCTGCTACGTCGTATTAGGCCTTTACGACTTTCTTCGTTATCCCATCATGCACATGATTGTAGGCCCAAGATGCAAATCGTGCATCCGCGTTGGCGTATCATGCACACTCTAGAGGGAACGTGTTGTTCTTACGTAGCCACCAAGTTTCACATCTTGTTGCTCGGCGTATCAGAAACCTCAGGAGTGGGCAAGACCTTGTGTAATCCCGCAACCGTTGCCCAATCCACTCCGTTGTTCTTGGCTGTTCATTTCCGGTCACCGGTGTTCTTCATAGCAAGGCAGGTGACCTCCTTAATGTCTCCTCTGATATGTTGAATCAGTCCTCCAGATGACAGCTAGTGTTGACAGTGTCATAACCTCATTAAGTGATGAGGTGTTGGCTGTGACCTTGATATGTTGCCGCCCCCACCATGGCAGGTACCACTAACAAGGGTGGGGGGTGAGGGATGGAGGGGGTGATGTAGCGTGACCCCTCCTGTCCCTCGGGAACTAAACCTGGTTCCCGCCAGACAATAGCAGTGACATGCTACTCTGGCCTCAGTTGTAGAGATGGGATATGGCCGACAGTGTGACAATGTGAGCAGACCTGGGAAAAGAAACATTCATAACTCATGTCTGGTGGAGACCTGGATCTGCCCTGGAGGTTTTAAGAAGGATAACTCCTCCAGGGTAGGAAAAGGTACGTCACTCTTGACTAAGCACATACAGTACAATTCTTTGCCTCTACCTATAACTCAGATGACAGTTTAACTCAGTTACTGTGCGCTCACATGCGCGCGAGATCTGGTGACCATAGGGTGACCAGGCCTAACTTGACTACTAAGTAAGGATGACAGAAGGTCGTCATCCTCTGATTGAGCATCAGGAATAACCATTCCCTCCACTCTCTCGGGGATTGGGATTACTGAAGGTAATTCCAGTTCTTCTCTTGCCACATAAAGTTTCAATTTATTTATATGGATGGTTCTTTCAACCTGGTCTTCAAATATACCCTTGATTATGAAATTTACTGGGCCTAGTTTCTTAATAACTCTATAAGGGCCTCGCCATCTAGCTGCTAACTTCCTACTCTGATTGGCGGGCGCTGGCTCATTCAGCCGCATCACTAGGCTTCCCTCCTTCACTCTTAATGGTTGTACCTGCTTATCATAATAATGGGCATACCGTGTCCTTGCTTTCTTTGATGCTTCAGCTGCTATCCTCCATGCATTCTTCATCTTGGTGAGGATTTCTGAAGGATAATCCTCTCCATAACTAATAGTATGTCTGTTAAGCAGACCTGACGCAAAATTACATGAGTATCCAGTAAACAGCAAGAGTGGTTGAGTGTTTATTGACTGATGCACTGCGGTGTTTAGTGCAAACTGAACAATGGGCAACTGTTCATCCCAAGTGGCCGGGTCATTCTCTGCTAAAATGGCAAGCATATCCTTCACCGTTCTATTAGTTCGTTCCACCATGCCGTTCGTCTGGGGATGGTATGCTGTTGTTAGCGCTGTTGTTGTTTCTAAGAGTTTACATACTTCCTGAAATAACGTACCAATAAACTCCTGTCCCCTGTCAGATACTAGAACTTTCGGCGGACCGAACACAGTAACAAACCTAGCTAAAAATGCATCTGCCACTGTTTGGGGGTCTTTCCTAGGAAGGGCTACTAGAGTAGTATACCTTGACAGATGGTCCACTAGAACTAGCGCATATCTGTTGCCTGAATTGCTACTATGTAAATCAATGAAATCAGCCCCCACCCGATCCAAGGGTTCTGCTATCTCTGAGAATTCCTGGAGTGGGGCTTGTACTTTAGGAGTACCTTTGCGTCGTTGACAGTTCCCACATGACCTGACGTACTTAATTACATGTGACAATAACCCTGGGAAATAAAATAATGACTTGGCCTTTGTGTAAGTTTTGTACACTCCCGGGTGACCTGCAATCTTTGACGCATGCACAAGTTTTAATGCTGAAGGCTTTAATGCGTCAGGGATAACTAGCTGAAACAACGCCCTGTCTTTCTGAGCATTTAAATGGTACAACACTCCTTCTTTGAGTGCAAAGTCATTTAAAGAGGTACTTTGTTTTCTCGAAGGATATTTCCCACCTTCCAGATGTTCAATAATTTCCTTCCATCGCTGTTCCTTCATCTGAAGTTCTCTCATCTTATCGCTCGCAATTGTTTCAATGTTTACATTCATATTGATGGTGGCAATGTTCCTACTTAACGCATCAGGAACAACATGAGATGGACCAGGCTTATACAATATCTGAAACGAGTGTGCAGACAGTTCGTGACCCCACCTTGTCATTCTCGGGCAACGTGTCTTTTTCTTAAAAATGTGGGTCAATGCTCGATGATCAGTATAAATTATGAAATGACGCTGAAACAAATAAGGCTCAAAATACCTTACACTCTCTACTACAGCTAAAGCTTCCTTGTCAGTGGCCGAGTACCTTACTTCCGGTCCTTTCACTTTCCTACTAAAGTAAGCTACCGGGTGCGGGTTGTTCTCCGAGTCACGCTGAATTAAACAGCCACCTATGGCAATGCCGCTAGCATCAGAGTGGACTTCCCAATCTTTCTCAAAGTTAGGAATTGCTAAAACTGGAGTAGTACTCAATTGTGATTTTAACTTCTCAAAAGCTTCATCATGCTCTCGGGTCCATACAAACTTAACTTAACGGTTTTCTTAGTGAGATTCGTCAGTGAAGCTGACGTCCTCGCAAAACCTTCTATGTGTCGACGGAAATACCCAGCTGCACCCAGAAATCTTCTCACGTCCTTTGCTGTCTTTGGTGTTGGCATTTCAGCAATAGCGCGACAAGAGTCCGGGTCAGGGCGTATTCCATCTGTGCTTACCTGAAAACCAGAAACTTGAATTTCTGAGCCGCCAGGGTACACTTTTGGGCGTTCAGTTTGAACCCCGCCTTGTTCAACAGGGACAAGGTCTCTGTCAAATCATGGAGGTGTTCATCAAACGTTCTAGAGTACACTACAACATCATCAAGGTACGCCAATGAGTGCCTACCAAGAACAGGGCTTAAAATATAATTTATCGCCCTCTGAAAAGATGAAGGAGCTGTCTTTAATCCAAATGGCATACGCTTGAAATGGTAAATCCTAGCACCATCCGAAAATGCTGTCTTTTCTGTCTTGCTTTGCAACTGGTATGGCCCAATACGCTGACTTTGCGTCAAGTGTCGAGAAGTACTTAGCTGTGCCAAACTGGTCTATGATTTCTTGAATGAGAGGCAGAGGATAAGCGTCCGCTGTTGTCACTTCGTTCACTTTACGGTAATCTACACAGAACCTGTAACTATCATCAGGTTTGCGTACTAGCACTACTGGGGAAAGCCACGGTGACGTGCTTTCTTCTATAACGCCCTGTCTCACCATCTTTCTACACTCATCTCTAATAAGTTGTTTCGCCTGCTCTGGGAGTCTCCATTGACGTGTTTGGACCGGAGGATTATCACCTGTTGGAATGGTGTGTTCGACTTGAGGCAGGTAGCCTATTTCCTCATCCTCGGTCGCAAATAACCTAGGAAATTTACGGAGGACTTCCCGTATCTGTTTACGTTCAGCAGGTGACATATGAGTCAAATCTAGAGCAGTTATTAATTTGTCCACCATTTCCTTATCTTGCGGAGATAACGGGGTTTCTTTATCGATCTTACTGTGTGACTCCTCGTCTCTTACGTTCAATGCACTACATTGCGCTGTTATAGATGATGTTTGTGTGGTATCTGACTCTATTATTTCTTTTAAATTTACCACAATTCCCTGTGTCAGACTATCGCCTACCCTAAAGCGATAAGGTTTGTGAGAGAGGTTGACCACTGGTATTATCGCACCTTTGTCATGAACAGACACCAGAGTATATAGTATCATCAACTTATCAATTCTGCCAGCAACCTGAAGGGTACTTCCGGGTTGAATGTTTCTTCCTACGGCGACTTTAATAAACTTAAATGACCGTGATGGACATACTTGTCTGTGTATAGCGTGTAGACTACATGTTTTCTTGTCAGGGTCTTGAAGAGACTTGAACAATTTTTAGGAAGGTTTACATACTTAGGTGATCTTTGAACTGAAGCAATTATGGGAGGGTGATCAATTAGCTTTACTGGGAAAGACACAGATCCCAACTGTAGCCTACTGTGTCTTGCTCCCTTCTCCAATGTCAAAGAATACGTGAATCGTCTCAAAAAATCCATACCTAACAATATATCACCAGGGAATGTTACATTATCCACCACAGAACACTCATGGATACAAGGTTTGTCTTTTTCAATGTTAAAAGTTAAAACGCATTTTCCCAGAACGTCAAAATGTTGACCATTGACAGCTGTTAATTGTGCACCCCCTTCCTTAAGGCGCACCTGACTGAAGGTCCTAAATGAGTCCATCTTAATGATGGTTACCTGACTACCAGTGTCCAGGAATGTAGTCAACCTCTTCCCGCACACCCTCACTTCAAAAGTGGGTGAGTCCGCCTGGAGCTGCCGTGGGGTACAGACGTGTCGTCTGGCCTCTGGTGGTTTGAGGTGTTTGCCGTTTTCGTCACCAGAGGGGGTGTGGGAGTTTCTGCCCCCCCCCCTGTTGTTGCTACGGGCTGCGTGTTGACGTGGCGAGCTTACCATGGGTGGTCCCCTTCCATCTATCAAGCGCGTGAACTCCGTGGGCCTGGAGTTCACAGGTCGTGCTTGATATCCGGAGATAGCCGTGGTTCTGTGCGACTTGCTTCATGTCCCTGTGATGGACGTTGACGGTATTGAGCTTGTGACTGCCCATCGAGTTGTCATCAAGATTGTGACGGAGGAAGTATACCGTGATTTCCTCAGTCGTTACGAGGGACACTCGTTGTCGATGCCGGGTGGTGCCGGCTCTGTCTCCATATCCGACCGGAGTGGTGCGCTGACTTATGTCAGTGTGCATGGGGCGCCCCTGGAGTTTCCCGAGGATCTTCTTCGGCGTTACTTTCAGCGGTTTGGAGCGGTCATCAGTGTGAGGGTCAACACGATATCCTCTGGGAGGTATGCCGGTAGACGGACGAACATTCGCACCTTGGGGATGCGCCTGCGGTCGGATATTCCATCTTCGGTCAGGCTCCTGGGGTGCTACATCCGGGTGTACTATGCCCGACAGCCTCGTACCTGTTTCCGGTGTGGCCTGGTGGGGCATCAGGCTGCCGGGTGCGATGCGGCTCCGGTTGCTCCTGTCAACCTATTCCGGGAAGATTTCCCTCCGCTTCCCCTGGACGAGGACTCCGGGGATGCAGTGACCGACCCGCTCGTTGTTGCGGCTACCCCGGCGTCGCCTGACGTTCCCCCGGATGTCGCCGGCCCTCCTCAGGATGTTGCGATGCCATCGGTGGATACTCCTGCTCCTGTCCCTGCTGCTCCAGTGGGCCTTTCTGCTGCGCCCTCCTCACCGTCTGCTCACCCGTCTTCAGCTGCTGCGCCTGGCCCTGCATCCTCGCCTCGGATCCCGGCTGTGCTGGGTGCTGGGGTGACTGTGGGGTCCCCTGTTGTGTGTGGTCCGGTTCCCCCTGTGGTCGAGGCTGCTGCCGTTTTGCGGCGGACGTCAGTTCGTCCGGCTAGTAGTGCCCATGTTTCTGGGTCGGCTTCCGGCTCTGACGATCTCAGGCCGGTGCCCAAACGATCCCGGCCTTCGTCGTCTACCTGGGCCGATGTTGGGGACTTTAGTGACTGTGAGGCCTCGGGTGTGGATGGAGTGGTTCCGGTTACGTTGCTGGCTCCGCAGTTAGTGGTGGCGGACGTCCATGCGCCTGCTGACATTGGTGTCCGTGTCTCGGGTGTGCCTGCTGTTCCTTCTCCGCCGGGGGCCTCTCCGCGGTGGGGAGTGGTGGCCTCCGCTGCCGGAGTGGGTGGGGATGGTGGGTCTGGGCGTGGCCTGGTGGTGACCTTACGGAAAGATGTGCGCGGTTCGGTTCCCACGCGGTCGTCCGGTGGTGTGCCCGTGGGCGCTGGTGCCCCTGTGGTGGTGCCTTCTACCACGCTCCCTCCTCGGAGGTTGACCGTTGGGCACTTGGGGGCCGTGCCACCGAAGTCTGTGATGCCGTTGGGTCACTGGTCGCGGGTTGCTGAGCTACCTTTCGGCGATGAGGTGTGGGAACATGTACCGGTCACTCGGTTCCGGTGTGATACGGTTTGGGTGCCATGTTTGCGGGTGTTTGTGGCCAACGTCCCGGATAAATGGCGTCCCCGGTGGATGGTCAGGACCCTTGGCAGTGGTTACGATGGGAGGCGTTCCATATACGCTTCCCTCGGGACGCGTTTCCGCGCAAATACGAAGGGTGATTGTATTCTTTTGTGCTGTGTGCCCTTCTGGCTGTTTTGTTTGCCTTCTGGTAGTTTGTGCCCGTGCCTCTCCCTTTGTTTTGTGGCGAGGCGGGGGTTTGGGTGTGTGTGTGTCTGGCCTTCATGTCTTAACTTTCATGTTGTTAACGTGCCCTATGTGTTTTTTATTTTATGCTTACGTGTTGTATTATTTTTGTTTTGTATTTGTGTGGCTTATTGTGTGGTGTATGTTCTTATTGCATTTTTTGTAATACTTCCGTTTGTTCATTCTGTTTTGTTCTCGGTCCTTCAGGCCGGTGTTTTGTTTTGTTGTTGTGTATGTAACGATGGTTTTTTTTTTGATTGCATGTTATCCATCTTGATTTTTGTTTTATACTGTTCTGTTTTGACATGCTCCTGTGTTTTGTTGTTTTGCATTTGTTTTATCTTTTGTACTGTCTGTTCAATGCCTTTCTCGAGTTTTGTAATTTGTTATACTGTACTGTCAGCCCTTCTGGCTGGTGGTTTTCTTTTTTTTCCTTGTTTTGTATTGTTTTCTACGTTCTTAATTTGTTTTTTATTGTATTTAACTTGCATGCTTTGCATGTAAAAATAAATAAAAAAAAAAAAAACTTCAAAAGTGGGCTGCCCTTCCTCCTTGGGGCCTTATCTCATAATTCCTCCTTATTATTGGGGCAGTCATCTCGTTTGTGGCCTCGTCCACCACAACTCCAACACCTGGGGTCATAAGTGTAGTACCCGTGAGGAGGCGGACCTGCTCTATGGTGCCATCCCCTCTGGTTGTTAGAAGAGTTACCTACGCTCTCCTTAACACGATGCGCATTGGTCTTATCTACCGCTTGGACATAAGAGGATTGTCTGGTGTCATTTGTATCCTTACACTGCCCCTGAATATTCTGCAAGTCCGTAGCGTACTCTATTAAACTATAGTAATCCATCGTTACACTTGCAGCCGAAACGTGAGCTCCAAGTGTCCCGGGGATTGACATACACAACAGTTGTTTAGCCTTCTGACTAATTCTCAGGTCATCGTATCCTAATTCATACCTTAAGTCACGCACTCTATGCAATATACCAGTTCCAAAATCTTTGAGCGTTTCGTTCTGGTCTCTTTTTAAACTAGCNTGTGGTGGTGGTAGTGTGTGTTGGTGGTAGTGTGTGGTGGGGTAGTGTGTGGTGATGTAATGTGTGGTGATGGTAGTGTTTGGTTGTGGTAGTGTGTGGTGGTAGTGTGTGTGGTGGTGGTAGTGTGTGGTAGTGGTAGTGTTTGGTGGTGGTAGTGTGAGTGGTGGTAGTGTGGTTGTGGTAGTGTGTGGTGGTGGTATTGTGTGGTGGTGGTATTGTGTGTGGTGGTCGTGTGTGGGGTGGAAGTGTGTGGTGGTGGTAGTGTGTGTGTGTGGTGGTAGTATGTGGTGGTGGTAGTGTGTGGTGATAGTGTGTGTGGTGGTGGTAGTGTGTGGTGGTGGTAGTGTGTGGTGATAGTGTGTGTGGTGGTAGTGTGTGGTGGTGGTAGTGTATGGTGGTGTTAATGTGTGTTGTGGTGGTAGTGTGGTGGTGGTAGTGTGTGGTGGTGGTAGTGTGTGTGGTGGTGGTAGTGTGTGGTGGTGGTAGTGTGTGTGGTAGTGGTATTTTTTTTTATTATTAATTTTTTCTACCACAGACGTGGCCACACATTTACAGTGCTAATCAGCATATATACATTTTCTTCTGTCCTTCATGGACAGGGTTAGAGATGTGTTAAACATATATTTCAAGGGTTTATTGAACAATCAACCACTGAAGGTGAGTCGGTGCTTTTAAAATGCTAAGCTAACCTATATACGTAAGTACATAGATACACAGATATACGTATGCCTTACATAAAGTGTTCGATGTGTCTTCTACACATTGTCATTAATGTACATTTACAAAGGTGAAATGTAATTCTGATCAGCTTCCATATATACTTTATACCCATATATATACATACACACACATATATACATATATACACACATGCATTCACAGACATTTGTCTCATTCACTCTGACAGGGTGAGATAGCTGATAAAGAAACTCGTGTGCAATTAAGCACTTAATCACTGAAGGTGATTAAGGTGCTTTTACAAGCTCAGCTTATATAGTTACATCATATACATTGTATAATTAATCTATTACATGGTCAATCTTGGATACAAGTCCAATATATCATCAAGTGTTCCAGTACTCATATAGTAATTACAGAGTTCAGCATACCTTAGCCCAGGAGGGCGAAAGTCAGCCAGTATGGGACATTCTACAATATAATGTTCAAGAGAGTGCATGTTTTCTCTTTCACAAAGTTGACACATAGTGTATTCGACATTTGGGTTTTGAGAAAGCTGCCAGATACGTCTATATCCCAGGCGTATTCTGGCCACTATAACATCACATTGCCGGGTTCTTGTTCTATTAGTCCCATATGTGAATGTTTCCTCACGATATCTATCATAATATTTAATGCTACAACTTTCAGGTCTTTGTGAATTTGTTAGGTCGGTGAGATCTTCATTAGATATTTGTTTAAGTATTCTCTTTGTCACTGCTAATGAAACACCCATATCAATTTCTACCACTGGTTTTCTACAAGCTGTCTTTGCAAGCATATGAACAGTGTCATGCCTTGAGATGTCAACATGTGATGGTATCCATAGGAATTTAATTTCAAATCTGTTTTCTTTAGCAGCTAAAACATTCATTCGAATATCACTGACTATTTTCTGGGTGTCACTACTATGTGCATTCAATGCCAGGAGTGCACTCTGAGAGTCACAGTATATAAGTCCACTGCCTTTGTCTTTTAAAAATTCAGTGGCAAGGTATATGTCTGCAAGTTCGGTTTGAGTTGTACTTGCCCAGTCATTGACGCGCTTCATTGCTGTATGTACGAGAGAAGATTGTTCAAATACATTACATGCACATCCGGTACATCGTTCACCCTCTTCTACAGAGCCGTCGGTATAGCACTGATACACATCGTTACCCATACTCTGAGTACTTTCAGTGATGCCTTTCAGTGTTAACTGTTTTAATAATGTAGAGTGCACACTATCTTTCTTGGGCGCATTTACAAAATCAACTGATAAATCCCAGTTATCCCATGGAGTAATTGGTTGATTAATCATTAGTTGAGTTGGGTACATATTTAATATTTTGATGGAGTTGGCTACCTTGTAGAACCAATATACATAATCAGATTTCGTTCTTCTTCTATAGACCTCATGTGAGTGCAGCATATTAGAAAGTTTAGCTTGAAACTTCATGTGTTGCCTAGATCTACTCAATGCCTTCACTCCGAAAACTGTGCTAATAGACAAAAGTCTCTCACTTATGGTAGGTAATTTTAACTCTGCTCTCATATTAACTATTCTCGTGGACTTAGGAGCCCCAAGGATGAGACGCATAGCTTCATTTTGCAAGGTTTCAAGAGATTTCAGCTCTGTGTCAGTATACAGTGTGAGATGTAGAGCATTGTAGTCAATCACAGAGTGTATAAATGACACATAAAACAATCTAGCAAGTCTCACGTTAATTCCATGATTGACACCAACAAGGACCCGCAAGGGCTTTAATCTCTCCCACAGTCTCCTCTTGAGAGAAGAAAGGTACCCAGGGTCGTTAATGGGGACACCAAGGTATCTGTAACACTCGCAGTTTTCGAGTGCTCGCCCATCTATATGATAATTGGCTGGTGGGATACCACGTGGAATGAGGGCACGATTTTTCTGTACAGAGATAAGGAGGCCACATTCCTCAGCTCTAGTAGCAAAAGCGTCGAGCAGAACTTGCATTCTAGGCTCGGAGGCAGCCTGTAAACATATATCATCAGCATAACAAATGACAGTGTCTTCATTATTAGCTGGAAGATCTTTAATAAGTTTATGCATCAGAACGTTGAACAACAGGGGACTGAGGACCCCTCCTTGTGGAGTTCCCAGTTCAAAGTGTTTGCTCTCTGTGCTTTTAACACCATTAAACAAAACGTATGCTGTTCGATTAGACAAATAGCCCTTTATCCATTTCAGTAATTTTCCTTGTATTCCCAGCTCGGCAAGCTGTTCCAATATGATTTCTCTGTTTGCTGTATCAAAAGCTGCTGCTAGGTCGATGAAGACTGTTTGAGGGGAAGCTTCAATATGTGCGAAGCATTCAGCAAAACAGTGTTGTGTACTGAGCCCAGGCATGAATCTAAACAGTTGAGGTGACAGGTGCCCCTGTATACGATACATGAGTCTGTTAAGAACAATACGTTCAAGCACTTTACAGACACACGATGTTAGAGATATGGGTCTATAATTATCTGAGTGTGGTTTGGGGATGGGAACAATGACACTCTTTGTCCAAGCATCAGGTAATACTCCTTCACGTAAACTCATTCTGTACAACACTAATAGTGGATTACCTGGTACTTGTGAGACTAATCTCAGTAGACTGTAAGTAATACCGTCCTCTCCAGGAGCAGTTGATTTTCCCATCTTTAGTGCATGATTTAATTCCCATTCAGTTACATCATTAAGGTCCGACACGTCGATAGCTGTACAGGCAAAATTGATGGTTCGTTGTCTGTTGGGGCGTGTGTCATTAAGTTTATGCTGTATGTTAATTGGAAGTGAGTCGTAGCTTGATGTTAGTGCCCACTGATCAAGGAGAATGTTTGCTTGTTC
>WNGS01080633.1:0-10392 GCA_020271785.1 Procambarus virginalis | reverse complement strand
TTTTGTCTATTAGCACAGTTTTCGGAGTGAAGGCATTGAGTAGATCTAGGCAACACATGAAGTTTCAAGCTAAACATTCTAATATGCTGCACTCACATGAGGTCTATAGAAGAAGAACGAAATCTGATTATGTATATTGGTTCTACAAGGTAGCCAACTCCATCAAAATTAATATGTACCCAACTCAACTAATGATTAATCAACCAATTACTCCATGGGATAACTGGGATTTATCAGTTGATGCTGTAAATGCCCCAAGAAAGATAGTGTGCACTCTACATATTAAAAACAGTTAACACTGAAAGGCATCATAAAGTACTCAGAGTATGGGTAACGATGTGTATCAGTGCTATAACCGACGGCTCTGTAAAAGAAGGTGGACGATGTACCGGATGTGCATGTAATGTATTGAACAATCTTCTCTCGTACATACAGCAATGAAGCGCGTCAATGACTGGGCAAGTACAACTCAACCGAACTTGCAGGCATATACCTTGCCACTGATTTTTAAAAGACAAAGGCAGTGGACTTATATACTGTGACTCTCAGAGTGCACTCCTGGCATTGAACGCACATAGTAGTGACACCCAGAAAATAGTCAGTGATATTCGAATGAATGTTTTAGCTGCTAAAGAAAACAGATTTGAAATTAAATTCCTATGATACCATCACATGTTGACATCTCAAGGCATGACACTGTTCATATGCTTGCAAAGACAGCCTGTAGAAAACCAGTGGTAGAAATTGATATGGGTGTTTCATTAGCAGTGACAAAGAGAATACTTAAACAAATATCTAATGAAGATCTCACCGACCTAACAAATTCACAAAGACCTGAAAGTTGTAGCATTAAATATTATGATAGATATCGTGAGGAAACATTCACATATGGGACTAATAGAACAAGAACCCGGCAATGTGATGTTATAGTGGCCAGAATACGCCTGGGATATAGACGTATCTGGCAGCTTTCTCAAAACCCAAATGTCGAATACACTATGTGTCAACTTTGTGAAAGAGAAAACACTGCACTCTCTTGAACATAATTGTAGAATGTCCCATACTGCGACTTTCGCCCGCCTGGGCTAAGGTATGCTGAACTCTGTAATTACTATTGAGTACTGGAACACTTGATGATATATGGGACTTGTATCCAAGATTGACCATGTAATAGATTAAGTATACAATGTATATGATGAAACTATATAAGCTGAGCTTGTAAAAGCACCTTAATCACCTTCAGTGATTAAGTGCTTAATTGCACACCGTTTCTTTATCAGCTATCTCACCCTGTCAGAGTGAATGAGAACAAATGTCTGTGAATGCAGGTGTGTATATATTTATATATGTGTGTGTAGTGTATATATGGGTATAAAGTATATATGGAAGCTGATCAGAATTACATTTCACCTTTGTAAATGTACATTAATGACATGTGTAGAAGACACATCGAACACTTTATTAAGGCATACGTATATCTGTGTATCTATGTACTTACGTATATAGGTTAGCTTAGCATTTTAAAAGCACCGACTCACCTTCAGTGGTTGATTGTTCAATAACCCATGAAATATATGTATAACACATCTCTAACCCTGTCCATGAAGGACAGAAAAAATGTATATATGCTGATTAGCACTGTAAATGTGTGGCCACGTCTGTGGTAGAAAAAATTAATAATAAAAAAAAAATACCACTACCACCACACTACCACCACCACACACTACCACCACCACACACACTACCACCACCACACACTACCACCACACACACTACCACCACAACACACATTAACACCACCATACACTACCACCACCACACACTACCACCACACACACTATCACCACACCACTACCACCACCACACACTACCACCACCACACCACACTACCACCACCACACACTACCACAACACACACTACCACACCACACACTTCCACCTCCACACACGACCACCACACACATACCACCACCACACAATACCACCACCACACACTACCACCACCAAACTAACCACCACTCCACTACCACCACCAAACACTACCACTACCACACCTACCACCACCACACACTACTACCACCACACTACCACAACCAAACACTACCATCACCACACATGAACATCACCACACACTACCACCACCACACACTACCACCAACACACACTACCACACCACCAACACTACTATTACCACCACACACTACCACCACACCACACTCCCACCACCACACACTTCCACCTCAACACTCCACCACACACACTACCACCACCACACACCACCACCACACACACTACCACCACCACACAGTACCACCACCACACACTAACCCTACACACACTACCACCACCACCACTACCACCACCACAAACCTACCACCAACCCACACTTCACCACACACTACCACCACCACACCCTACTACCACCACACCACTACCTCCACCACACCCACTACCACCACCACACTACCACCACCACACACTACCATCACTCACATTAACACCACCACACACTACCACCACCACACGTACCACCTACACACTACCACCACACACACTACAACACCACACTGCCACCACACACTACCACAACCACACACTACCACCACCACACACACTACCACCACCACACACTACCACCACACACACTACCACCACCACCACACACTTCCACCTCCACACTCTACCACCACACACACTACCACCACCACACAATACCACCACCACACACTACCACCACACACACTACCACCACCACACCACCACCACCACACAAATCCACCACCACACACTACACCACCACACACTACCACACCACACACTACCATCACCACACATTAACACAACACACACTACCACCATCACACAAACACCACCCCACAGTACCACCACCACACACTAATACCACCACACACTACCACCACCACACACTACCAACACCACACACACTAGCACCAACCCACACACTACCACCACACACACTACCACCACCATACTACCACCACCACACACTACAACCACCACACACACTACCACCACCACATTACAACTAAACACTACCACCACCACCCTACCATCACCACACACTACTACCACAACCACCACACACTACACCCACAGACTACTACCACCACACACTACCACCACCACACACTACCTACCACCACAAACACACATACCACCACACACACACTACCACCACACACACTACCACCACAACACACAACCACACCTACACTACCACCACCACACTACCACCAACACACTACTCACCACACACACACACCACACACACACACCACCACCACAATTCACAACTACCACCACCACACACTACCACAACACACATACCACCACCACGACTACTCTCCACCTCCACACTACCACCACACACTACCACCACCACCTACCACCACCACACACTACCACCACCATCACACACCACCACATACACTACCACCACCACACTACCCACACCACACACTACCACCACCACACACTACTACCACCATCACCTACCACACACCAAAACACTAACACTCACCACACATTACCAACACACTACACCACCACACATACTCCACCACCACACACTACCACCACAACACACTACCACCACCACACACATACACTACCACCACACACTCACCACACACCACCACCACCACACACTATCCACCTCCAAACACTACCACCACAACACACTACCACCACCACACACACACCACCACACAATACCACCACCACACAGTAACCCACCACACACTAGACCCACCACACCTACCACCACCACACACTACCACACAAAATACCACCACCCACACTCACACACTACCACCACCACATACTACCACCAGCACACACTACCTCACCACCACTACCACCACACTACCACCACCACACACACCATTAATTCACCACCACAACTACCACCACACACACGTACCCCCTACCACAACACACTACAGCAACACCACTGCCACACACCTACCACCAACCACACACTACCACCACCACAATTCACACTACCACCACCACACATCTACCACTCACACACACTACCACCACCACATCACTTCCACACTACACTCACCACCACACACTACCACCACCACACATACCACCACCACACACTACCACCACACACACTACCACCACCACACACTACACATCACACACAAATCCACCACCACACAACTACAACCACCACAAATACCACCACCACACACTACCACCACCACACTTAACACAACCACACACTACCACCACCACACATACCACCACCACACACTACCACCACCACACACTATACCACCACACACTACCACCACCACACACTACCAACACCACACACTACTCACCACCACACACTACCACCACCACACACTACCACCACCAACACTACCACCACCACACACTACACACCACCACACACCTACCACCACCACGCTATATACACACTGCCAAACACCTACCACCACACACCTACCACTCACCACACACTACCTACCACATACCACCACCACACACTACCATCCACAACTACCACCACCATACACTACCACCACACACACTACCAATACCACCACACACACTACCACCACCACACACTTCCACCACCACACACACTACCACACACATACACAACACACCTACTACTACACACACACATCACCCCACACTACCACCACAAACACTACCACCACACACACACTACCACACACACAACCACCACCACACACTAACACCCCACACACTACCACCAGCACACTACCACCACCACTGACTACTACAACCTCACACTACCACCACACACTACCACCACCACTCTACCACCACCACACACTACCACTACACACTCACCACCACCACACACTACCACCACACACACTACCACCACCACCATCACCCCCACCACACACTACTAACCATCACCACACACTACCACCATAACACACTACACACCACCACATCACTACTACCAATACACACTACCTACCACCACACACTACCAACCCCACACACTACCACCACCACACTAACACCACCACACACTACCACCACACATCACCACCACCACACACACAACCACACACACTACCACAGTCACAGACTATTACCACCACCACCACACTCTACCACCACCACACACTAGCACCACCACACACTACTACCAATACACACTATTATCCTACCTATCCTGTTTCTGATATACGTAAATGATCTCCCAGAGGGTATAGACTCATTCCTCTCCATGTTTGCTGACGACGCCAAAATTATGAGAAGGATTAAGACAGAGGAGGACAGCTTGAGACTTCAAGAAGACCTGGACAAGCTGCAGGAATGGTCGAACAAATGGATGTTAGAGTTTAACCCAAGCAAATGTAATGTAATGAAGATAGGGGTAGGAAGCAGGAGAATAGATACAAGGTATCATGTGGGAGATGACATACTTCAAGAGTCAGAGAGAGAGAAAGACCTGGGGGTTGATATCACGCCAGACGGGTCCCCTGAAGCTCATATCAAGAGGATAACATCAGCAGCATATGCCAGGTTGGCTAACATAAGAACGGCCTTTAGAAACTTGTGTAAGGAATCTTTCAGAACATTAATACCACATATGTCAGACCAATCCTGGAGTATGCGGCTCCAGCATGGAGTCCCTATCTAGTCAAGTATAAGACTAAACTGGAAAAGGTTCAAATGGTTTGCCACCAGACTAGTACCCGAGCTGAGAGGTATGAGCTACGAGGAGCGACTGCAGGAATTAAACCTCACTTCGTTGGAAGATAGATAGAAGAGTTAGGGGGGGGGGACTTGATCACCACATTCAAGATTCTCAGGGGAATCGACAGGGTTGATAAAGACAGGCTGTTTAACACAAGGGGCACACGCACTAGGGGACACAGGTGGAAACTGAGTGCCCAAATGAGCCACAGAGATATTAGAAAGAACTTTTTTAGTGTCAGAGTGGTTGACAAATGGAATGAACTAGGAAGCGATGTGGTGGAGGCTGGCTCCATACACAGTTTCAAGTGTAGATATGATAGAGCCCAATAGGCTCAGGAAACTGTACACCTGTTGATTGACGGTTGAGAGGCGAGACCAAGAAGCCAGAGCTCAACCCCCGCAAACACAACTAGGTGAGTACAACTAGGTGCGTACACTACCACACACACTACCACCACCACACACTACCACCACCACAAATTTCACACACTACCACCACCACACACTACCACCACCACACACTACCACCACAACACACATTAACACCACCATACACTACCACCACCACACACTACCACCACACACACTATCACCACACACTACCACCACCACATACTACCACCACCACACACACACTATCACCACACACTACCACCACCACATACTACCACCACCACACACACACTACCACCACCACACACTACCACAACACACACTACCACCACACACTTCCACCTCCACACACGACCACCACACACATACTACCACCACACTACCACCAAACACACTACACCACCACACACTACCACCACCACACTACCACCAAAACACACTACCACTACCAAACACTACCACCACCACACACTACCACCACCACACACTACTACCACACCACACACTACCACCACACACACTACCACCACCACAATTCCACCACCACACACTACCACCACACACTACCACCACCACACACTACCACCACCACATCACTACCTACCACCACACACTACCACCACACACACTCCACCACCACAACCACCACCACACATACCACCTACTCAACCTCACCACACACTCCACCACCACACACTACCACCACCACACAACACACCACCACACCACACACCACTTCACCACACATACCACACCACACACTACCCACCAACACAACACCACCACACACTACCACCACCACACATACATACACACACTACCACCACCACAACTTCCAACACACACACCACCAACACTACCACCACCACACACTACCACCACCACACACTACCACTCACACACTACCACCACCACACACTACCACCACACACATCCACCACCACAATTACACCACCACAATTACCACCACCACACACTACCACCACACACACTACACAACCACACACTACCACACCACCACACACTACCACCACCACACACTACCACCACCACACCTACCACCACCACACACACCACCACACACTACCACACACACACTACCACCACCACACACTTCCACCACCACACTACTACCACACACTACCACCACCACACTACCACCACCACACACTACCACCACCACACACTACCACCACACACACTACCACCACCACACACTACCACCACACACTACCACCCACACACTACCACCAACCACACACTACCACCAAAACACACTACCACCACCACACACTACACCACCACACACACCAACACCAACACACTACACCACCACACACTACCACCACACACTACCACCACCACACACTACCACCACCACACACACTACCACCACCACACTACCACCACCACACACTACCACCACACACACTTCCACCACCACACACACTACCACCACACACACTACCACACCACACACTACCACCACTACAATCACCACCACCACCACACAAACACACCACACACACCACCACACACACTTCACAACCACAAATTCCACCACCACACACTACCCTACCACCACACACTACCACCACCACACACTACCACTACACACACTACCACCACCACATACTTCCAACACACACTACCACCACACACTACCACCACCACCACACTACCACCACCACACACTACCACCACCACACACTACCACCACCACACACACCACCACAAATTACAACCACCACAAATTACCACCACCACACACTATCACCACACACACTACCACCACCACCACACACTTCCACCACCACACACTACCACCCCACACACTACCACCACACACACTACCACCAACCACACACTACCACCAACACACACTACCACCACCACACACTACCACTCACACACACTACCACCACCACACACTCCACCACACTCACCACAACACTACCACCAACACACATACCACACCACACACTACCACCACCACACACTACCACCACCACACACTCACCCACCACACACTACCACCACACACATACCACACCACACACTACCACCACCACAATTACCACCACCACCACACAACACCACCACACATACCACCACCACACACTACCACCACCACACACTACCACCACCACACACTACCACCTACACACACTACCACCACCACATACTCCACACAAATCACAACACTACCACCACCAACACTACCACCACCACACTACCACCACCACACACTACACCACACACTCCACCACACTACACACCACAAATTCCACCACCACACACTACCACCACACACACTAACACAACCAACACACCACCACCACACACTACCACCACACACTACCACCACCACACACTACCACCACCACACACTAACCACCACACACTACACAAACACTACCACCACCACACACTACCACCACACACTACTACCACACACTACCACCACACACTACCACCACCACACACTACCACCACCACACACTACCACCACCACACACTACCACCACCACACACTACCACCACCACCACACACTCCACCACCACACACTACCACCTCCACAACACACTACCACCAACACACACTACCACCAACACACACTACCACCACACACACTACCACCACACACTCCACCACCACACACTACCACCAACACACACTACCACCACCACACACTACCACCACCACACACTATCCATCACACACTCCACCACCACACACATACAACACACCACAAATACCCCACTACCACCATCACACACACTACCACCAAACACACTACACCCACCCTATGTGAGGGGATGGTTCACCAGCTCACTTACATTAGTGCTCTTATGCCTGTGGGAGGCCAGTACACTTGTTAAGTGTACTTGTTAAGTGTGCGAACTTAACTTTGGTAACCAGCAACCAAAACATCTTGTGTTTGAGCTCCTGGGAGAGCCCCAGTCATCAGCAGTCCAGAAATGTTACCGTGGCCGTGGTAGCATGTCTGTGGACAGAGATAGAGCCGATGGCATCTCTCATTGTATGGCTTGGTGCGAGGGACTAGGTTTGCGCGGGAAAACAGTTAGGCCGCCGGCGTGGGTAGCTGCGGGCCACCCGCTCGCTAGCCGTTGAGTTGTCGCCATGGAAAGAGACGCCATCTTAGTAAATATCTTGAGCCGCCATGTTGGTCGGCCATCTTGGAGTTGCCCTAGGGGCTATGCTACACCGTCGCTGATTGGAGGAGAGAGGTAGGCCCCAGTATGCATTCCTCTCATTGGATATTTAGAGGAATACGCGGGAATCGACGGTGTGAGGATCATTCTGGAGGAGCCATCACCATGTCAAGACGCTACTATGCTCAATTCGGCCAAATTGAGTTATAGTGCGTCGGGGTGGCTTAATTAACTACTCAGCTGCTGCACCTCCTGCTTCATCTACGACAGTGGTCGTCACAGAATCCGGCCGAAGTCGTCGATGGAGGGGAAAAGACAGTGTACAGTGGGTAGAGAAGATCTTGTGATCGGTCTGGGATCGTGGAGTAATGTGCATACGAGCAGTAACAGACTCGTAGATCCCATACCAGTGATGATTAGGCTTGCTAGTGCTCTGTAGCAGTCGATTGGAACGGGGAAATAAGTGTTAGTGCTTTAAGGCAGATTTCCATGTTGTTTAAGACGAAATCATTGTGCGCGTCACCTGTGTACGAACGCTTCACTTACCTTACCGGTGGGTCGAGGGTACGAAACAAGCCGTGTTGTGGGAGGGTTCGGTGCGCGCCATTGTACGAAAGATACCACTGAGGTACCAGCCAGCCAGCCTACCACCAGAGCCAGCCACCCATAGCGGGGTGCCTGATGTATGGGAATGGTGTGTGTAAGCCGGCAGTATGAATGTAAGTACCTATGTATGTATTTTTGGTGATTAGTAGTCTCTAAAGCTTGAATTCGAGGTCAAGTGTTCCGTCGCATTGTCACGCAGCACCTGTAAGGTGGAGTGAAGTGTGGACGAGGAGATAATCACCCTTGTTGTTATCGTGTCAGTCCTGAGGGACTTACGTCTTGTGAGCACAGACGTACAGTGTGTGTGTGTGTGGGTACACACGGGAACAGAGTATATACATAGATTAGCCAAGGACCGTGAGGATGTCCATGTAATATTATTTTATTCCATTGTGGTAATTATTCATTCTTGATCGTCCGTGGGACGGAGTGATATCAATTCATGTGTAGTCTTGCAGGTGTGGAATTCCATCACTGAGCGCTCAGGTA
>WNGS01080625.1:0-17296 GCA_020271785.1 Procambarus virginalis | reverse complement strand
CTGTGAGTGGACACACCGCCATAGTGACAGTATTGGGCAGCGCCACTCATCCTGTGGTGGACACACCGCCATAGTGACAGTATTGGGCAGCGCCACTCATCCTGTGAGTGGACACACCGCCATAGTGACAGTATTGGGCAGCGCCACTCATCGGGAGTGGACCACCACCATAGTGACAGTATTGGGCAGCGCCACTCATCTTGTGAGTGGACACACCGCCATAGTGACAGTATTGGGCAGCGTCACTCATCCTGTGAGTGGACACACCGCCATAGTGACAGTATGGGCAGCGCCACTCATCCTGTGAGTGACACACCGCCATAGTGACAGTATTGGGCAGCGTCACTCATCCTGTGAGTGACACCCCATAGTGACAGTATTGGGCAGCACCACTCATCCTGTGAGTGGACACACCGCCATAGTGACAGTATTGGGCAGCGCCACTCATCCTGTGAGTGGACACACCGCCATAGTGACAGTATTGGGCAGCGCCACTCATCCTGTGAGTGGACACACCGCCATAGTGACAGTATTAGGCAGCGCCACTCATCCTGTGAGTGGACACACCGCCATAGTGACAGTATTGGGCAGCGCCACTCATCCTGTGAGTGGACACACCGCCATAGTGACAGTATTGGGCAGCGCCACTCATCCTGTGAGTGGACACACCGCCATAGTGACAGTATTGGGCAGCGCCACTCATCCTGTGAGTGGACACACCGCCATAGTGACAGTATTGGACAGCGCCACTCATCCTGTGAGTGGACACACCGCCATAGTGACAGTATGGGCAGCGCCACTCATCCTGTGAGTGGACACACCGCCATAGTGACAGTATTGGCAGCGCCACTCATCCTGTGAGTGGACACACCGCCATAGTGACAGTATTGGGCAGCGTCACTCATCCTGTGAGTGGACACACCGCCATAGTGACAGTATTGGCAGCGCCACTCATCCTGTGAGTGGACACACCGCCATAGCAGCATGTACAACACTCCCCAATTGGAAGAAACCCGCTGGGTTGTTCATCCCGTCACTTGTACCCAGACACAGCTGGGACTTGCTGAACTATCTCCCCTTTTTGTCCCTCAGGTACCCCCAGGTACCCCAGGTACCTCCAGGTACCCCCAGGTACCCCCAGGTACCCCAGGTACCTCCGGTACCCCCAGGTACCTCAGGTACCTCCAGGTACCCCCAGGTACCCCCAGGTACCTCCGGTACCCCAGGTACCCCAGTACCTCCAGGTACCCCCAGGTACCCCCAGGTACCCCCAGGTACCTCCAGGTACCCCCAGGTACCTCCAGGTACCCCCAGGTACCCCCAGGTACCCCCAGTACCCCCAGGTACCCCCAGGTACCTCCAGGTACCCCAGGTACCCCCCCAGGTACCCCCAGGTACCCTTATTAGTTGTGATAATATGTACTCCTAATATTACAAACAATAATATTAGTTCCACTCGATACAATCACATGTATAATACATCGTTGTATTGTGTAGTGCGGCGTCCTGCTCGTTTATCACGTGCGCGCGAGGCTGTGTTTGCCACACCAGCTGATGCCAGCACGAGAGGCGTAGGCGCAGCGTGGGGGAGACACGGCCAGTGACCCTAACGGACGGGCGGCGTAAGGTCGCATGTCGCTCAATGAACGTGGCCCGGGGCGTTTGTTTACGTTGGTGACGTCAGCGGTGTTGCCCACATGTAATAATGTCGGCTGTTTTTTATTGGCGTTATTAATCGTGTTGAAGCGGAACCCGTTGGCTCTTGTCCTCTTTATTCTTTAATATACTGACTCCAGAGCAACATACGAATTTGTATTAATAGTGAGCTTCTGTGTATTGTGTGTGAGGCAGACTTGAATGACACCAAAGCCTTGTATGACAAAGAGTGCTGGGAAGACGGGACACAACGAGCGTAGCTCTCATCCTGTAACTACACTTAGGTAATTACCAGATCTGTCAACGTTGGTTAGATGATGGTGATGACTGGTGATGATTGTGATGCTGATTGTGATAATTTTATTATTTTCTACCACAGACGTGGCCGGACATTTACAATGCTAACCAGCATATATACATTTTCTTGTGTCCTCCATGGACAGGGAGAGAGATGTGATAAACACATAGTTCAGTGAGTTATTGAACAATCAACCACATTAGGTGATTGTAATGTTTTTAAAATGCTAAGCTAACCTACAGACATAAATACACAGTTTTACGTCTGTCCAACATAAACAGTGTTCCATGTGTCTTTTACAGTGTCAGTAATGTGCTTTTACAAAGGTGAAATGCACTTCTGACCAGCTTCCATATATCCTCTATGTGGATATATATATGACATTGTATAGATACATACATTGTATAACAGATGTAGTAAATGTTGGGTAAAAGTCCAATATATCATCAAGTGTTCCAGTACTCATATAGTATGACACAGTTCAGCATACCTCAGCCCAGGAGGGCGAAAGTCAGTCAATATGGGACATTCTACAATATAATGTTCCAGTACCACAACCACCACCACCAGTACCACAATTACCTCCACCACAACCACCACCACCAGTACCACAACCACCACCACCAGTACCGCAATTACCTCCACCAGTACCACAATCACCACCACCAGTACCACCACCACCAGTACCACACCACCAGTACCACAATCACCACCACCAGTACCACAACACCAGTACCGCAATTACCTCCACCAGTACCACAATCACCACCACCAGTACCACAATCACCACCACCAGTACCACAATCACCAGTACCGCAATTACCTCCAACCAGTACCACAATCACCACCACCAGTACCACCACCACCAGTACCACAATTACCACCACCAGTACCACAATTACCACCACCAGTACCACAACCACCAGTACCACAACCACCAGTACCACAATCACCACCACCAGTACCACAATCACCACCACCAGTACCACAATCACCACCACCAGTACCACAATCACCACCACCAGTACCACAATCACCACCACCAGTACCACCACCACCAGTACCACAATCACCACCACCAGTACCACAATTACCACCACCAGTACCACAATCACCACCACCAGTAGCACAACCACCCACCACCAGTACCACAATTACCACCACCAGTACCACAATCACCACCACCAGTACCACCACCACCAGAAACCACAATCACCACCACCAGTACCACAATTACCACCACCAGTACCACAATTACCACCACCAGTACCACAATCACCACCACCAGTACCACAACCACCACCACCAGTACCACAATCACCACCACCAGTACCACAACCACCAGTACCACAATACCCCCACCAGTACCACACAATCACACACCACCAGTACACAATCACCAGTACCACCATCACCACCACCAGTACCACAACCACCACCACCAGTACCACAATCACCACCACCAGTACCACAACCACCAGTACCACAGTCACCACCACCAGTACCACAATCACCACCACCACCAGTACCACAACCACCAGTACCACAACCACCAGTACCACAGTCACCACCACCAGTACCACAATCACCACCACCACCAGTACCACAATTACCTCCACCAGGTGGTGGAGCGCCTGTGAGAGCTCCGAGGGGCTCACTACTCACCCACCTAAGTATCGCTGGATGTATGGATTCACCTCCCAGCATCCATCTGAAGACTGGTCACGTGTGGGGGGGGAGGGGATGGGGGAGGCGGGGGGTGGGGGGGGAACAGTCCGGAGAAGCCACTTTTATGTCGATAACTGACTTCTTCCATTGGTGGAGGTGTGTAGGCGCCCAGCTGTGGTGGTGAGGGGTGGTGAGGTGGTGGGGTGGTGGGGTAGAGGTGGTGGGTATGGTGGTGAGGGATGGTGATGGTAGCCAGTACACACAGTAGCACCACACACCATGTAATACACAGTACACACACGTGAACATAAGAAGAACACACAGCGCAGCTGACGACAAACAACCTCAAAATGGATAATCACAATGAACAACATCTCACTATACTACAGTGGAACTGTAATGGAGTTCGCAATAGAATTAATGACATCATACAGTACGTCCGTGAACACCAAACTGACGTCATAGTGCTACAGGAGACGATGGTAGGTGATGACTTCAACCCAAGGTTCAGCGGTTATCGCAAGTTCTCCCTGCCCTCTGGGGAAAGAAACGGGGTCTCATCACTTTTGTAAATAACAACATTCCCGCACAGATTATCAATGACCTGCACATGGGGATGAGTTTGAGTCACTGGGAGTAACCCTTCACTTAAACAATAATGCCTTACATATAATCAACCTATATGTGCCACAGAGTAAACTTGACCTTGACACACTGCCTGAATTTGTTAATGAAGAACCTACCTGCTGGTCGGTGACCTTAATGCCAGACACCCACACTTTGGTGCCAACTGTCATCAGCCCAATGTCAATGGACGGAAACTGTCACTCTTTGTCAGGGGAAGTGAAAACCTTAGAGTCCTGGGTGATGAACAGCCAACTCACCTCAGAGGAGGAAGATTAGACTATGCTCTCCTGCTGAATGCACAGGACACGGATGCCAGTACACACATTGTGCACAGTTTATGTAGTGACCATTGGGCACTGATTACCACCGTCGACATGAGCAAGAGAAGGAAAGAGACAAATAAAGAAAAAGGTTATCACTCGGACCAGATATGAGGCCGCACTTCATAAACAGGATGAGTGACTGGTTCACGGAATACCAAATCCCAGAAGACATTGACACATTTGTTGATGACCTTAATCACCAAATTGAGAGCTGTCTAAGAGTTCCGCGCCGTACACCTGGGCGAAGTAACCCTCAGAGGAAGAAAATAAAATGGTATGAGAATGATTACATAAAGATGCTTAACGCAAATGTACGAGACATGAGTAGAGAGTACCGGAGACATCCCACTGAGAGTAACCAAGAGTTGTTTAAAACTGTGTGTCAAGTAGCCAGGGAAGAGAAGATTAAAGCGGGAAAGACAATGGCTTGAGTTCACTAGCTCTATTGGACGGGAAACATCTGCAAGACAGTGTGGGCAAAAATTCAGATAGCTAAGGGTGGCAGAGCCCGGCCTGCGGCTCACAAAGACCCCCAGGGTAAGGCTGAAGAACTAATTCACAAGTGGAGTGATGCAGCATCCTCCTCCTCCCTCCCTGCAGAAATCAGCAGGGAACAGCTCCTGCGACATGATGACAGAAGAATTAGGATAACAAGAGCACTGTCTAGTGATGACGAATATGGGGACCCAATCACAGCCCAGGAAGTAAGGGGCGCTATGAAAAAGGGTAAAAGTACAGCACCTGGTGAAGATGGCGTCACCTACGACATACTCAATGCACTGTGTGAAGTGTCTGGGAATCCACTACTCCACCTGTTTAACAAGTCATTCCTAAGTGGAGTGTTGCCCACACAATGGAAACACGCAATAATTGTTCCCATACCGAAGCCAATGACCCTGGTAATTACAGACCTATCAGTCTCGTGTCATGCACTTGCAAGATGCTTGAAAGGATCATCCTAAACCGACTGTTGCACAAAATAGGCAGGTTAGGGGAGGGGGTCAATGGATTTGTTAAAGGACGGAGCACAGCAAATTGTATAGTTAATTACTTGGCTAATGACACGGCTAGGTACTCTGTATTTGTGGACATCAAAGGAGCCTTCGACAAAGCACAGGGGATTGCGATCCTGGACGAGCTTGCATGCATGGGTGTCAAGGGGAGACTCATGAAATGGGTTGAAGACTACCTCACAGGAAGGAAAGCCAAGGTTTGCTTCAATGGAGCAGTCTCCAGAACAATGAATATGGAACTCGGGACCCCCCAAGGCGGAGTCTTAAGCCCTACACTATTCAATGTACTTATGAACGCCATTGCAAATATTGATTTTCCGGAAGGAACACAACAAGTGGGATATGCAGATGATGTCCTAATACAAGCTCCCACCTTGGGAAAAATTGAACAGTCCATTGAACTCCTTGGAAGGAAATGTATTGAGCTCGGTTTCACTCTCTCCACAAACAAGACGAAGGCATACTCCCATCACAAGCGGAGAGCAAATGAAGAACTGCAAATTAATGGTGTAACACTTGAATGGGTTGACCACTATCGGTACCTTGGCGTCACTGTCGGCTCTAACAAGGGAAGAAAGAGGAGCTCAATCAACTCATAGGAACATGCAAAAGTCGACTCAGGGCACTGAAAGCTATGACCTGGAATGGACATGGAGCCTCTATTGCCGTGCTTAAAATGATGTACACAGCCTATGTGCGCTCCGTCATAGACTATGCCGCACCAGTTCTGTGCACCTACTCCCAAAGCGATATGAAAAGGCTTGAAAGCATTCAAAATGAAGCCATGACAATCATTCTTGGAGTTCCAAGAACTGCCAAAACGTCTAATCTACGAGAGGAGTTGTCCCTTCCCAGTGTTAAAAGCAGAATTCAGGAGCTGAATGCTAAGCTTGCAATTAGGATCGCCAGAGATCCCCATTACAATGATATTGCTAAGAAAAAACTGAGCTCTGTGCTACTTTCAGGGGGAAACAGGAGAAGCAAAAAATGGCATCACAGATCAGTCTGCTACCTCGAAGAGCTTCACCTGCTTGAGCAAGCCCGTGAGCTCCTGCCTGTAGAGAGGTTACCTCCCTGGGAGGATGACTCATGCAAGATCATCATCAATGAAATGACAATGAAAAAATCCAACATGATACCACAAGAAATGAGGCACAAGTATCTCGAGGAAATTTATAATGAAGCCGGAAATGAACTAGATCAAATCTACACTGACGGGTCATCTAATCCTGTCAATTAGACAGGATTAGTACAAGTACAAGGGGTGAGGGCGGGACAACAAGTAGTACAGTACAAGGGGTGAGGGTGGGGCAACAGGTAGTACACACAAGGGGTGAGGGCGGGGCAACAGGTAGTACAGTACAAGGGGTGAGGGCGGGACAACAGGTAGTACAAGTACAAGGGGTGAGGGCGGGACAACAGGTAGTACAGTACAAGGGGTGAGGGCGGGGCAACAGGTAGTACAGTACAAGGGGTGAGGGCGGGACAACAGGTAGTACACACAAGGGGTGAGGGTGGGGCAACAGGTAGTACAGTACAAGGGGTGAGGGCGGGGCAACAGGTAGTACACACAAGGGGTGAGGGCGGGGCAACAGGTAGTACACACAAGGGGTGAGGGTGGGGCAACAGTAGTACACACAAGGGGTGAGGGCGGGCAACAGGTAGTACAGTACAAGGGGTGAGGGTGGGGCAACAGGTAGTACACACAAGGGGTGAGGGCGGGGCAACAGGTAGTACACACAAGGGGTGAGGGCGGGGCAACAGGTAGTACAGTACAAGGGGTGAGGGCGGGGCAACAGGTAGTACACACAAGGGGTGAGGGCGGGACAACAGGTAGTACAGTACAAGGGGTGAGGGCGGGACAACAGGTAGTACACACAAGGGGTGAGGGCGGGGCAACAGGTAGTACAGTACAAGGGGTGAGGGCGGGGCAACAGGTAGTACACACAAGGGGTGAGGGTGGGGCAACAGGTAGTACAGTACAAGGGTGAGGGCGGGACAACAGGTAGTACACACAAGGGGTGAGGGCGGGGCAACAGGTAGTACAGTACAAGGGGTGAGGGCGGGACAACAGGTAGTACACACAAGGGGTGAGGGCGGGGCAACAGGTAGTACAGTACAAGGGGTGAGGGCGGGACAACAGGTAGTACACACAAGGGGTGAGGGCGGGGCAACAGGTAGTACAGTACAAGGGGTGAGGGCGGGACAACAGGTAGTACACACAAGGGGTGAGGGCGGGGCAACAGGTAGTACACACAAGGGGTGAGGGCGGGGCAACAGGTAGTACACAAAAGGGGTGAGGGCGTGATTGTGTTAGGGTTGCTATTCTGTCAATTACCCATCACGAATCACCCCTAATATGATCACATGATATTTAATGAAGACCAGTAGAGGGAGGGGGGAGAGTTCATCCCGCTCATCCCAAGCCCTCAGACAGGTCCATGAGGCTACTGGTCCACGAGGCTACTGGTCCACGAGGCTACTGGTCCACGAGGCTACTGGTCCACGAGGCTACTGGTCCACGAGGCTACTGGTCCACGAGGCTACTGGTCCACGAGGCTACTGGTCCACGAGGCTACTGGTCCACGAGGCTACTGGTCCACGAGGCTACTGGTCCACGAGGCTACAGGTCCACGAGGCTACAGGTCCACGAGGCTACAGGTTCACGAGGCTACAGGTCCACGAGGCTACTGGTCCACGAGGCTACTGGTCCACGAGGCTACTGGTCCACGAGGCTACAGGTCCATGAGGCTACAGGTCCACGAGGCTACTGGTCCACGAGGCTACAGGTCCACGAGGCTACAGGTCCACGAGGCTACTGGTCCACGAGGCTACTGGTCCACGAGGCTACTGGTCCACGAGGCTACAGGTCCACGAGGCTACAGGTCCACGAGGCTACAGGTCCACGAGGCTACAGGTCCACGAGGCTACTGGTCCACGAGGCTACTGGTCCACGAGGCTACAGGTCCACGAGGCTACAGGTCCACGAGGCTACAGGTCCACGAGGCTACAGGTTCACGAGGCTACTGGTCCACGAGGCTACTGGTCCACGAGGCTACAGTCCACGAGGCTACTGGTCCACGAGGCTACAGGTCCACGAGGCTACAGGTCCACGAGGCTACAGGTCCACGAGGCTACTGGTCCACGAGGCTACTGGTCCACGAGGCTACTGGTCCACGAGGCTACTGGTCCACGAGGCTACAGGTCCACGAGGCTACTGGTCCACGAGGCTACTGGTCCACGAGGCTACTGGTCCACGAGGCTACAGGTCCACGAGGCTACTGGTCCACGAGGCTACAGGTCCACGAGGCTACTGGTCCACGAGGCTACAGGTCCACGAGGCTACAGGTCCACGAGGCTACAGGTCCACGAGGCTACTGGTCCACGAGGCTACTGGTCCACGAGGCTACAGGTCCACGAGGCTACAGGTCCACGAGGCTACTGGTCCACGAGGCTACAGGTCCACGAGGCTACAGGTCCACGAGGCTACTGGTCCACGAGGCTACTGGTCCACGAGGCTACTGGTCCACGAGGCTACTGGTCCACGAGGCTACTGGTCCACGAGGCTACTGGTTCACGAGGCTACTGGTCCACGAGGCTACTGGTCCACGAGGCTACTGGTCCACGAGGCTACTGGTCCACGAGGCTACTGGTTCACGAGGCTACTGGTCCACGAGGCTACAGGTCCACGAGGCTACTGGTCCACGAGGCTACTGGTCCACGAGGCTACTGGTCCACGAGGCTACAGGTCCACGAGGCTACTGGTTCACGAGGCTACTGGTCCACGAGGCTACTGGTCCACGAGGCTACTGGTCCACGAGGCTACTGGTCCACGAGGCTACTGGTCCACGAGGCTACTGGTCCACGAGGCTACAGGTCCACGAGGCTACTGGTCCACGAGGCTACAGGTCCACGAGGCTACAGGTCCACGAGGCTACTGGTCCACGAGGCTACAGGTCCACGAGGCTACAGGTCCACGAGGCTACAGGTCCACGAGGCTACAGGTCCACGAGGCTACAGGTCCACGAGGCTACAGGTCCACGAGGCTACATATCCAATACACTTAACAACCCAAGGATCAATACACTTAACAACCCAAGGATCAATACACTTAACAACCCAAGGATCAATACACTTAACAACCCAAGGATCAATACACTTAACAACCCAAGGATCAATACACTTAACAACCCAAGGATCAAATCACTTAATAGAAGGAGCCTAATATTAGGAATATAATGACAATGAGGAACTTACGGAACAAAATACAATGCGCTAAATGGCAGAGTTGATTATTGCAGAATAATCTATGGTTTTCTACAGTGTTGCCCTTGGGGACTGTGTCAAAGGCTTTCCGACAGTCCAAGAAAATGCAGTCCGCCCACCCTTCTCTTTCTTGCTTAATCTTTGTCACCTGATCGTAGAATTCTATTAAGCCTGTAAGGCAAGATTTACCCTCCCTGAACCCATGTTGATGGGTTGTCACGAAGTCTCTTCTCTCCAGATGTGTTACCAGGTTTTTTCTCAATCTTCTCCATCACCTTGCATGGTATACAAGTTAAGGACACTGGCCTGTAGTTCAGTGCCTCTTGTCTGTCACCCTTTTTGTATATTGGGACCACATTAGCAGTCTTCCATATTTCTGGTAAGTCTCCCGTCTCCAGTGACATACTATACACTATGGAGAGTGGCAAGCAAATGCCTCTGCACACTCTTTCAGTATCCAAGGTGAGATTCCGTCCGGCCCAACAGCTTTTCTAACATCCAGATCCAGCAGGTGTCTCTTGACCTCCTCTCTCGTAATTTCGAACCCTTCCAAGGCCGCCTGGTTTACTGTCCGCTCTCCTAGCGCAGTGACCTCACCTTGTTCTATTGTGAAGACCTCCTGGAACCTCTTGTTGAGTTCTTCACACACCTCTTTGGCATTCTCTGTGTACCTGTCCTCGCCTGTTCTAAGTCATCACCTGTTCCTTCACTGTTTTTCTCCTGATTGTGTGTGTGTGTGTGTGTGTGTGTGTGTGTGTGTGTGTGTGTGTGTGTGTGTGTGTGTGTGGTGTGTGGTGTGCGCGCGTAAATCTACTAAAGAATAAAATAATACTCGAAATCTATTTGAACTTTAAAACTGCTTAATAAATAGCAGAACTTTCTTTCTGTCTGCTCTTTCTCTTCTTTCTCTCTCTACTTTCCTACCTCCTCTCCTACCTCCCTCCTCCACCTGCCCAAAACGCTACAGGCAATTAAAAAAAACTTACAAATAAAACACGGGCACTTAAAAAAAGTGTAAAGGTTATCTAGTAAGAGATTCTTCTCACGTGGGGGACTTTATCATCAAAGTTTCCTCAAAGTTGTTGATCAAATCCTGCTGTAATAGACAGAATTTATCACCCCTTGTCTTCCCCTACTAACTGACCACACGCATTAATATTCCTACATTATTATATATTTATAATATAAAAGCTTCCAGTGGGTATTTACTTTTTAATCTGATCTATTACTCCAGCTACTTGCCCCTTGATGACTGGTAGTGATAAGATCTCTCAAGTGAGAGAGAGAGGAGAGAGGAGGAGAGAGAGGGAGGAGGGAGAGAGAGAGAAGGAGAGGAGAGAGAGGAGAGAGAGAGACACACCTTAACTACCCACAGACTCGCTACCCCTGCGGCGGTGTATTGAAAAAAGTATTAGGCCACAGGATGAGGAAACAGAGGGCTGGGTGGTGGAGGCCAGACCTGGTAAGTTATGACACGGGTTGGTGTTGTAAGTTGTGTAAAGTGTTGTGGTTCGTGTCCTAGAGGTGATGGTAGGTACACAGAGGCATGAGAAGGCTGGCTAGATAACATGGCCCTAACGCTACACACAAGTCTCTGACACTCGTCTAAAGAGACTACTGTGTATAGTGGAACAGACACGGTCAGACCACCTGAGTGACGGACCAGTCTTGTGTAACCCCAGGCCTGGCTCCTGTAGGCCTCTACTGCTCTTGTGTAACCCCAGGCCTGGCTCCTGGGCCTCTATCTGCTTGTGTAACCCCAGGCCTGGCTCCTGTAGGCCTCTACTGCTCTTGTGTAACCCCAGGCCTGGCTCTGTAGGCCTCTACTGCTCTTGTGTAACCCCAGGCCTGGCTCCTGTAGGCCTCTACTGCTCTTGGGTAACCCCTTGTGTAATCAACAATGGAAGAAGTCAACAATGTCAGAAGTCAACAATGCAGAAGTCAACAATGTCAGAAGTCAACAATGGCAGAAGTCAACAATGGCAGAAGTCAACAATGTCAGAAGTCAACAATGGCAGAAGTCAACAATGTCAGAAGTCAACAATGTCAGAAGTCAACAATGGCAGAAGTCAACAATGTCAGAAGTCAACAATGTCAGAAGTCAACAATGGAAGAAGTCAACAATGTCAGAAGTCAACAATGGCAGAAGTCAACAATGTCAGAAGTCAACAATGTCAGAAGTCAACAATGTCAGAAGTCAACAATGTCAGAAGTCAACAATGCCAGAAGTCAACAATGCCAGAAGTCAACAATGGCAGAAGTCAACAATGTCAGAAGTCAACAATGTCAGAAGTCAACAATGCCAGAAGTCAACAATGGCAGAAGTCAACAATGCCAGAAGTCAACAATGGCAGAAGTCAACAATGCCAGAAGTCAACAATGGCAGAAGTCAAAATGCCAGAAGTCAACAATGGCAGAAGTCAACAATGGCAGAAGTCAACAGTAGATGAGGCGTAAGATGGCGTCGTGGGAGCCACCTCCAGCCATAACTTTATTAACAAGCAGCCACCAGACACGCTAGCTGTGAGCCGGGGCCCGAGAGCTTGGTCCCGTCACCGGCAGAACACCTATGTCTACTCCTCTCTCATACACCCCCCCCCCCAGTCTGACACAACACAGCGCTATACATACCCTGCAACTTATACATGACCCTTATTGACGCCACAACATTGTATCACAGCACCTGCAATCTATATATATTATATATATATAATTATATATATATATATAATATATATTATATATATATATATATATAGTAATATATATACACATACACGACACGCCGCGTGGGTGACGTGCGCCCCCCCCCCCCATAGAGTGCGAGGAGTGTTTCGGGGCGGGAAAGAAACATGGTAGTGTATTTAGCCCTCTCTCCCTCTCCCTCCTCTCTCCATCGCCCGGAGAAGGCAGGGCGTCTCCTGGGCCTCTCACATCATCACCAATAATTCAATTGACCGAACAACAAAATGCATTCAAGTAATCCCCACATCTCCACCACATGCCTGCGGAACCTCCTCCCCTCACCCACACTATGTTGTCCTGGTGTCACACTGGTGTACAGCAACATTGATGGTACGAGCAGACATTAGACTGTGTACAGCCACATTAGGGTACAGTCAAACATGCTGGTCCAGTCAAGCATGAAATGCGCTACCAGCAAACAATGACGGGTACAGCTTCATGATGGTACACCAACATGATGGTACAGCAACATGCCGGGCATACTACAGCAACATGACGTTACAGCAACATGACGGTACAGCAACATGTAGGTACAGCAACATGACGGTAAAGCACGCATGAGTGGTCCGCTCCACATGACGGTACAGCAACATCGCAGGTAGCGAGCACCATGATGGTACAGCCAGCATGACGGTACATAGCTACATGACGGGACAGCAGACGACAATGGGTACCGCAACATGACGTTTACATGCAACATGACGGGTACCCGCAACATGATGGGTACAGCAACCAGGACTGGTAATCAGCAACATTGACTGGGATACAGCAACATGACGGGTACAGCAACAGGATGGTACAGCAACATGATGATACAGCAACATGACGGTACAGCTACATGACGGTACAGCAACAGATGGGCAATGATGGTACAGCAAACATGATAGTACAAGCAACATGAGGTACAGCACCATGTACGGTCACCGCAAGCACTGACGGGTACCGAGCAACTGACGGACTCAGCAACATGGCACGTACACGCACCATGACTGGTACCAGCACCATGATTGGTACGCTACATGACGGGTACAGGCAACCAGCGAATGGTACAGCTAACATGAACTGTACAGCAACACTGACGGTACAGGCAAGCATGATGGGGCTACAGCGAACATCGACGGTACAGCATAACATGACGGTACAGCAACATGCCGGTACAGCAACATGATGGTACAGCAAACATGACCATGGTACAGGACATCGAATGTATGGTACAGCCACACATGATGGTCACAACATAGCTTCATGATTACAGCAACATGAATGGCTACAGGCGAACATCGATGGTACACGGCCACTAGCGCGGTACAGCAACATGATTGGTACAGCACGTCGTTACCACATGAGGGTTACAGCTACTTGACCTGGGACAGGCAACAGATGGTACAGGGGGGCAACTATTAAAGCAACACGATGGTACAGCAACATGATGCTACAGCAACATGACGGTACAGCACATGATGGTACACAGATGCCATGATGGGTACAGCAACATGATAGGCTACAGCACATGATGGTGACCAGCAACATGCATGGTACAGGCAACAGGAGATGGTACAGCTAACAACTGACTGGTTCACAGTACACATGACTGGGTACAGCAAGCATGAGTGGTACCGCGAACATGAATGGTACCAGACGCTTCATGACGGTACCGCTACTAGCATGGGTACGTACACTGCAGGTACTGACAGCTACCCACATCGGACGGTCAGCAACATGACATGGTCACCAGCAGAACATGCCGGTACATCCAACATGAAGTCGTACAGACAAACAGGATGGAGGTACAGCAACATGATGGTAAGCAACATGATGGTACAGCAACACTGATGGATAGCAGCCTTCATGGCGGTACAGCAACGTGATGGTACAGCAACATGATGGTACAGCCAATAACGGTACAGCAATCATGACCGGGTATCCAGCGAACATGACAGGGACTGTACAGCAAGCATGTCACGGGGACAAGCACAACAGACGGTCACAAGCTAGCACGGTACGGTGAGCAGCGGACATGAATGGTCGAGTCCAACAATGAAGGTACAGCTTGCATGATGGTACCGCTTCATGATGGTACAGCTACATTGACGTGGCTACTAGCAACTATGGATGTACAGCAACATGACTGTACAGCAACATGACGGTACAGCAACAATCGACTGTACAGGCACCATGGACGGTACAGCAAACATGTACGTTCCGCACATGCAGGACGCGTACAGCAACAGGATGGTACAGCAACATGACGTTACAGCAACATGACGGTACAGCAACAGACGTGCTACTAGCAGACGGAAATGACGGTACCGCAAGACATGAGGTACAGCACATGACCGTAGCAGCACCATGAGGTACCAGCAACATGACGGGCTACAGCAACATGACAGTACAGCACAGTGACGGTACAGCACATGCACTGTACAGCAACATGACGGTACAGCCACCATGACAGGTACAGCAACATAACGGTACAGCAACATGACGGTACAGCAACATGACCGGTACACAGCAACATCTTGTAAAGTACCACCAAAGCAATTTGCCGGGCGGAAATTGTCGGTGTTTGGCCCTGTGAGTGAGTGAGGAGATGGCCGCTATTAAACACTGTGATTGTATTCCCTTTCAGTATCTGGACGCCACGCGCTCCCTCCACCATACTCTACCTCACACGCAGGGCTTCGTGCGTTCAATCCCCGACCCGGCCAAAGTGTTGGGCACCATTCCTTCTCCCCCGGTCCAATGCAAGTCCCAAAATCCTTGATCCTGACCCCTTCCCAGTGCTATATAGTCGTTTTCTGGCTTGGGCGCTTTCCCCCTGATAGTTCCATTCCATTCTCCTCACATCATCGAGGCCACTTAACTATCCCACTATAGTCACGTATAACTTACAGCGACTCAACTCACTCTCAGACATGATACCTTCCTGTTACTGTACCTGTAAGCCCCGGGTACCGTGTACAGTGATTCTACACTGGTTAAAATACATCTATGGGCACGGGACTATTGCCAGCTCTCTACCTGAAGACTTACTCGCTTCGTTATCGGGATTATGGCTTCGATGAAATCGGGATTACAATGCGTATCGTGCACGCGGGCATAATAGGCGTTCAGTAATCGGGGAATTATGGCTTCGATAATCGGGAGTCTAATGCTTCGTAATCGGGATTGAATGGCCTTCGTCCATCCTGGGATCGAAACTGGCTCTTCGTAATCCGGTAGTAACTGGCTCCTTATGCGGGCGGGTATTAAATGGCTTCGTAATTTGGGATCTGTCTTCATCCTAGTGGGATGTAATGGTTTCCAGTATTGGAATAATGGCCTTCGTAATTGGGGCGAGTAAATGTCTTCATAGATCGGGATGATATGGCTTACGTAATTGGGATGTAATGTACTTCTCATCGGGATAGCTCTGGTCTTCGTATTGGAATTAAGGGTTTCGTAATTGGGATTTAATGGGCATCGTAATTGGGTATTAGTTCACTATGTCAGTACTGGTGATGCTGCCTCTGTATAAAACAGACAGTTCCACACAGCCTCTAGGTATAAGGTAACATCTGCTACACGTGAACACAAGTCAACACGCCTCTAGGATGGGGGGGTACACTCAGAGAGTACACGTCCACACAAAGGTTCACACAGCCACTCTAGGATAGGTACACTCGACACGTAAACACAAGAGGTAACACAGCCTCTAGGATAGGTAACAAAGCCTCTAGGATAGGTAACAAAGCCTCTAGGATAGGTAACAAAGCCTCTAGGATAGGTAACAAAGCCTCTAGGATAGGTAACAAAGCCTCTAGGATAGGTAACAAAGCCTCTAGGATAGGTAACAAAGCCTCTAGGATAGGTAACACTACACGTAAACACAAGAGTAACACAGCCTCTAGGATAGGTAACACTCTACACGTAAACACAAGAAGTACCACATGCAGCTCTAGGATAGGTAGTCACTCTACACAAACAACAAGAGAAACACAGCCTCTGGGATAGGTAACACAGCCTCTAGGATAGGTAACAGCCTCACTACACATAAACACACAGGAACACAGCCTCTGGGATAGGTAACACAGCCTCTAGGATAGGTAATACTCTACACATAAACACAAGAGTCACACAGCCTCTAGGATAGGTAACAAAGCCTCTAGGATAGGTAACAAAGCCTCTAGGATAGGTAACAAAGCCTCTAGGATAGGTAACAAAGCCTCTAGGATAGGTAACAAAGCCTCTAGGATAGGTAACAAAGCCTCTAGGATAGGTAACAGCCTCTAGGATAGGTAATACTCTACACATAAACACAAGAGTAACACAGCCTCTAGGATAGGTAACACTACACATAAACACAAGAGTAACACAGCCTCTAGGATAGGTAACAAAGCCTCTAGGATAGGTAACACTACACATAAACACAAGAGTCACACAGCCTCTAGGATAGGTAACACTACACAAACACAAGAGTAACACAGCCTCTAGGATAGGTAACAAAGCCTCTAGGATAGGTAACACACTACACATAAACACAAGAGTCACACAGCCTCTAGGATAGGTAACAGCCTCTAGGATAGGTAACAAAGCCTCTAGGATAGGTAACACAGCCTCTAGGATAGGTAACACTCTACACAAGATAAATCTCGATTATCGTGATATACATCTGTGGGAGAAAATTCACAGGAGCCGTCATGAGGATTCGACCCTCGGCT
>WNGS01080620.1:0-13227 GCA_020271785.1 Procambarus virginalis | reverse complement strand
TGGTAATATGTCTTGGGCACATATTCGGGCGCGTGGTTGTTGGAATCGAACAGGGTCCTGGCCGCCCGTTATTTGGTGAACGTCCGTGCTCCTCGGCGTTCTTGTGTTGCTTTGGGTCGCAGGTTGCAGCCAGTTGTCTCGACTTCGCGTTGAGGAGTTGTGTGGCCGCCGCCTCCCGGGTACGTCCCTTTTTTCCTTCTCTTTGGGTAATTAGCTCCAGGGAGCCGTAGGGGCTCCCTACAGAAAACCAGCGTTGAATGTAATGAAACGCCATTTTCTGGGTGAGCCCCGAGGCTCCCTGGCTACCTTCCCTCCCGTCCGGTCGGCGGATTTTTCGCGTTGGTTGAAGCCTAGTTTCCGAACTGACGGCAGCCGGCGCGGTGAGGTCCGGGGCCCCCCCCTCCCCCTCCGGGAGGGGAGGGCTGCGCGGACAACCGGCGCGGCAGTAAAGTGATTGTTTGATTGTTTTCCTTGTGATTGTAGGGAGTTTTTCTACCTCTGTTCGGTTTGTTGTAGTTTTCTACCATGTGGGGTTTGTTTTTGTTACGCCTACCTTTCTGGGTGCCTAAACCCCGGTCGATGGCAGATAAGGAAAACCCCCAACCATATGGGGTTTTCCAGGGCCATTGCTCCCTGAAACCTCTCTGAAGGGGCCAGGTTCTGGCGCTGGTCCCTGGTAGGTCTGAACTCCATAGCTAGTGTCCCGGTCTAACATAACATACATTAGCCCGATAAGCTCCAGGGAGCCTCCGGGGCTCACCCAGAAAATGGCGTTTCATTACATTCAACGCTGGTTTTTTTCAACAGACCTTCTTAGGTTTATTATAACTTCCTAATCTTGTTTCATCTTTCACTGCTTTTTCAGGTTTTCAGATATGCTGAACTGTGTAATTACTATATGAGTACTGGAACACTTGATGATATATTGGACTTGTACCCAGATTAACCATGTAATGTATCAATTATACAATGTATGTATGTGATGTAACTATATAACCTGAGCTTGTAAAAGCACCTTAATCACCTTCAGTGATTAAGTGCTTAATTGCACACTAGTTTCTCTATCAGCTATCTCACCCTGTCAGAGTAAAAGAGACAAATGGATGTGAATGCATGTGTGTGTGTATATATGTATGTACTCACCTAGTTGTGCTTGCGGGGGTTGAGCTCTGGCTCTTTGGTCCCGCCTCTCAACCATCAATCAACAGGTGTACAGTTTCCTGAGCCTAATGGGCTCTATCATATCTACACTTGAAACTGTGTATGGAGTCAGCCTCCACCACATCGCTTCCTAATGCATTCCATTTGTCAACCACTCTGACACTAAAAAAGTTCTTTCTAATATCTCTGTGGCTCATTTGGCCACTCAGTTTCCACCTGTGTCCCCTAGTGCGTGTGCCCCTTGTGTTAAACAGCCTGTGTATGTATATGTGTGTGTGTGTATGTATATGTATGTGTATAAAGTATATATGGAAGCTGATCAGAATTACATTTCACCTTTGTAAATGCACATTAATGACACTATGTAAAAGACACATCGAACACTTTATGTTGGGCATACGTAAATCTGTGTATCTATGTATTTATGTATGTAGGTTAGCTTAGCATTTTAAAAGCACCGAATCACCTTCTGTGGTTGATTGTTCAATAAACCCCTGAACTATATGTTTAACACATCTCTAACCCTGTCCATAGAGGACAGAAGAAAATGTATATATGTTGGTTAGCATTGTAAATGTGTGGCCACGTCTTTGGTAGAAAATAATAATAAAAAAACGGCTTTTTCAAAATGAAAACAAAGTGCTTCATAATTTGTCCACAGTGCTGAAACTGTTCGAAACGAGCTGGCCACCCACTTGGTGCTCAGAACATGGTCTATTTTGCAAATCTGTTGTTCAGGTTGAAAAGCACATTTAGATAGTTCAATTTAATTTTGAGGTAATCTACTGTAAACTGAGTACAATTTGTCCATAAATGCTTGAAAATGTTTAATTCCATGAACTTCTCTCACTGAATCACCTACTGCAAGTTCTAATCTATGATTAAGACAGAGCCAGATTATTTTATCAGGGTAATGTTCCTTGAGAATTAATGCAACACCAGATTTGACACCAAGCATGACACTTGACCCATCACTAGCAAATGCTACAAAGTTCTGTTTCAATTTTTTATAAGTTATCAACTCCATGATAATTGAGACAGCTCAATAGGTGCCTAGCAATAGTTGCTGCTTCTGATTAGGTAGTTCAATTAGATCTAAGAACATGAAATGGGGGATTACATTCTTTATCACGTTCTCATTTCAAGTAAACTATCAAGGTTGTTTTAATGCTCAGGCTTGTTGATTCATCAATAAGAACATAAATTTTGCAATTTATCTGCTTGATATGCTGGCAAATTTTATTTTTCAGCATATCAAAAATTATGATATGCTGCATATCATAATTTTTTGTCTCTGCATGTCTGCGCAGCTCCCCCCCCCCCTCACGGGTAGGGGTAGGGGGCACCCCCAGACCCCCATGCTGGCGATCCATCCTGCAGTTCCGAGGCTGAATATCAAAAGATGCGAAAACCGCCAACCAGCGGGAGGGTGGGTTGCTGGAGAGCCTCCGGGACTCGCCCAAAAGATGTTGTTTCATTACATTCAACGCTGTTTTTTTTTTATTAATATATTTGGGCGTGTAACGGATTAATTCAGTTTATTTTATTTTTTATGGGAAAATTGTGTTTTGACTTAAAAATTTTCGACTTACTACCCGTCTCTGGGAACGGATTAAATTCGTAGGTCGAGGCACCACTGCATGTCAAAGGGCTACGCAAGCCACCTCAGTGGGGAACCCAAGAGGAGGGAAATCTCCAGAAGGATGAACCCATAGGGCACAAATGCATCCGGAATTGAACGCTGGAGGAGCCACACCCAAATCAAATACGTACAGGGATGGGGATAAAAAAAACTCCCCCTGCAACAGAAAACCCATGTTTCTCATGCCTCCATTGAAGGCATGAATAACCATTTTGAGTTAGATGGGACCCATTTCCAACTCCTCCAAAGCCACAGGAGCTGCCATTGAAGGCCCCAGGGCAGAGCCATCGTCCATATCCACTGCTTGGGAAAGATAAGCAGTCCAAGGGAAGAAAGGGCTGGCTATGAGGAAATCCCAGCCAGAAGCCTCAGTGGGATAGTGAGGCTCAACTACCTCCGTGCCCAAATCGGAAGTGACAAACCCTGAGGCTGACCAAGCCACATCCAGAACTCTACCCTTCACCAACCCTGAAACCCTAAGATGCTTTGGGTCCGAAAGCAGGAGAGGATCACAGAAAGGGCAAACCACGCTCGAGAGGGAAGGAAGAGGAGATGTGGGCACAGCCAAGGTTGAGTTAACCAACACCTCCAACTCGAGGTCCCTAAATATCAAACGGTGCAGCTCTGTGACATCCAACTGGACATAACTTAAACTGCTGCAACACAGAAAACCTAAAATGTAAATGGCTATTGCCTGATATGCCCTGGCCTAATTGGGAGGGTCAGAAAGGAGAGTAACGTGATGGGAGGAAACCCCACGTGACATATGGTTGAAAGTGTCACCAACCTAATAGACAGCATAGCAGAGGCAGAAGAAAAGAGCATTGTCACATGGCATGGATGACCCACATCCCTCTAATTCGCTTGAAGTGACAGAGGGTTCGGGGGGGGGGGGGAGGGTTCCATAGGGGACCACCAAATCCACAGGAAAGTTCCAGGACCTGCAGGGAGTAGTAACCCTACAAGAAGCCCAGTCACTGAAATGCTACACCAGACCTATATAAGTCTACAAGTTCTGTTTTTAAACAACAGAACCTTGCTGCTGAGAAGGTTGATTTTGGTGCACTGAGTGCAGCTTGCAAACCCCAGTGTGCCCTGCCAGCCAGTACTCCCAACCATACGAAGGACAGAAAGCCAGAGACAACTGACTCGCCCAGGGTGAGTGCCACCACAAACGAGGAGGACCTTTAAAAGAGTGATCCCTGAACACTCCAGGGAAGATAACCCAGGCAGTGCAAGGGTAGCACTAAGGAGCACACAGGAAAGGTAACCCTGAGCACATGCAGCTCATGCTGCACCAGAGAGGAAAGGAACAGCCACAAAGACAAATGCACCACCTAGCTGAATACAGAACACTGAAGCTAGAACAACAAAGAGGGTGACCATGCCACACAACTGCCATCAGAACTGACAGTGGAGCAGCTGACTGACTGTGGGCTACCTTCCTCCTCTCCCCGAACAAAGGGAAGGTGGGGATAGAATGAGCTTGTTATAGTTTCATGAAGTTTTAATCATTTGTTTACATTGTTGGGGAGTTCTAGTGGCAGTTCTCGAGGCTTTGGTCTCATCTGAAGCTAGCAGTGGTTTGTTTTGTTTCTCTGACTTTCTGGGTGCTTTCCTCAGTGGTGGCAGACATGAATAAATTTATACAAATTTTATCATAAGTACCACTGCTTCTTGTCTCTCTGTGAGGGAGACAATAGAACTCCATGACTGATGGGACCTACTTGTATAGCACACAGAGTACTGATACAAGTAGGTCCCATCAGTAGCTTCAGGGAGCCACAAGGGGCTCCCTCCAGAAATATAGTTTATCATAGAATACTACTGTATATATGCACTCTACTGTATACTGTAATAATAATTACAAAATATATATTTTCTAATGTATTATTCAATTTTTTACAGGTTTGCCATATTTTAGATACTGTTTATGATGTTCCATGCAAAATTATTCATATAAATAGTGGTAAAGAATTGTATGAAAATATAAACAGCTTGGTTGATCACTTCAAGATTAGAGGGTCGCCGGTTATGATGGGTGGCAGTACTGACGTGTCGTCTAAGGGAATTATGGGTGTGTGCAAGAGCGCAGCTCAAACTTACCTGCTTGTGGTGGTGAGTATTATCAACTACATTTTAACTGCATGGTTATTTATAATAAAAACAAAGTAGCACTTTGAATATCATTTTAATCCTTGGTATAATATTTACAATCATAAATCCCCATTGTGCCTTTATGGCAGTTATAGCCAATACAAATAAAAAGAGGTAAAAAAATTTCTTGAATGGCACCATTGGTTCTCATTTTTAGCTTGATTGCATTTCATTCTATATTAGCTACTGGAAAAATAATCCACATAACTCCAGGTGTTTACCTTGAGGTTACCTTGAGATGATTTCAGGGCTTAGCGTACCCACGGCCCGGTCGTCTACCAGGCCTCCTCATTGCTGGACGCTTGGTCGACGACCGTGCCGAGGGGATGCTATGCCCCAAAATCATCTCGAGGTAACCTCAAGGTAGGCACCTGGCCTAGAAAAAAGGTTTGTCATGTAATGTTTGAACAGGATCTTTTGTTTTCAAAGCTGGTCAGGATGAGTTTTTAAAAGTGCTTTAGTGCAGCTTCCTGACTTAACCGTTGAACATGACAGTATGCTATGGCAGCTCATGAGGGTACTCATTTTCTTACAAAAAGCAGTTGGACTATCTATGGATAAGACTGTTCATACGAAGTTCACTGCCTTTATGAGGATATACATGACATTACAGTATTCATTTTTGTTTTGTTTGAAATGGCTGTCAACATGTTCTTCCATGGGTTTGGGGAGCTTTTTGGTAATTGGTTTCTTCTTCACTATTTTGGAAGCTGTCCTCGGTGTTCTTTTTCTTCCACGCGGCTCATTCACCTCCAGAGCCTTCTTCGCTTTTACTTTGGTTCTTTCTGTTGTCTTCTTGTTTGTGCTCCCTCTTTGGTCCAAGATGTCTTTTCTGGGGGATGGGGGTGAATGGTGGTTTTTGATAAGTATAAGATAAGTATAGATAATCCCTTAGACTTTGTCTAATAGGGTGATTTGCATGTGTATTGTGTCTAAGATTAGTGTCTGTTTCATGGGTGTGTTTACTTGCCTTGCTTGTTGCATGTACTTTAGTTAGCTACAGGCTGCTTGTGTTTAGAGCGACCCTTCCCTAAATGCTCCTTAGCATCATCCCTGCTCTGACAGAGTATCTTCTCTGGTGTTTTGGGGACTGTGCCCCTGAGAGACCAGGCTACTGTGTAGAGTGCCTTGTCTTGGGTAGTGCACAAGTCCTTGACTCCTTTGCAAGGCCCTGTGGCTGGGGGGCAGTCAGAGTATCAGTATTGTGAGGTGCACTAGGGTTTTGCTTGCTTGTTAATATTGCATGCAGCTGATGTCCAATGCAGCTGCATTTATCTTCAGGTCTGTGTTAGGTGTCAGTTCTCTTGGTGAGCATTCTTATTGCCTGAGGACCCTGCTTGGTGATTGCCTTTAGGCTCTGGTAACTTTCCACTGGTCTTGGATGTGGCCTGAAATGGATCGATCCGCCTAGTCCACACTCACAACATGAGTGATTGAAGGATGTCCATTGGTTTTACTACATGTCGATAGACACTTTGTCTGCGCTATGCTTCCTTTTCGTTCAGTGATACTGTACAGTACTTTCAATCCTGAGGCCTGTAGCATTTGTGTCCATTGGTCCTTCATTTTAGCTGAAAAAGCCTCTAGACAGAGGCTTTTCAGGTAGCTCGCATGTGTTGTTTGTGGCAAGGTGCTTGAATGGATACTCTGGAGGTAGCCACCCTTTGGTGTTTAGGGACTCAGAGTTGGAGGGGTTGGTGACTTGCCTGCTCAAAGTTTGCTTCCTCCCCCTATTTTGTCAGGTGTGGTTCATCTTACATTTGTTCCTCCCCAGCTGCTTCTGGCCCTGAAACATCTTAATGTTTTCTGGCCGGGGCAGGATTTAGCTCTGGGTGTAGCTCGTCTGCCTCCTAGGTTTGTTCCATCCACGGCATAGGTGGAGACTGTTGTACTGTTCCTTCCTGTTAGGGTTGCAGAGTTTTCTGCTTCTCAGGGAAAGGATGGGGGGGAGGTTTGCCAAGCTCCACTCCTATACCATGGGTGGATGCCTTCCTATCTGTCCCACCATCAGGCATGGAATATGGTTCTGCTCTGGGGTAGTCATGTGTGACCTCTGGGGGATGAGAGAGAGCCTGAGGAGGGTCCCCTGGGTGCCCTTCAACTTTACCTGGTCTCTGATCCCTTCTGCGGAAGGTTTTCTGGGGGGAAGAGTCCCTTGTGGCTTCCCGAAGCTACTAGCGCTGATAGTGGCCATCAACTAGGTCTCATCAACCACAGCGTTCTATAGGCCTATCAGGGATCAGAGCCAAAATCTGCACCTCCCCACCCCCCTCACAGAGGCACAAGGAGTGGTGATATTTATTTACTCAACAAACTGGGAAGCAACCTGAAAGTCAGCGAGACAAAACAGACCCTTGCTTGTTTTTAATGGTGACCAAAAGCTGCCAAAAGAACTACTAGTATGTAAGAAATGATCGAAATCTCTCCAAACTAGTGCAAGCTCGTCAGGTGCGCCTGACAACTGGGTGGACAGCGCTTCGGATTCGTAGTCCTGAGGTTCCGGGTTCGATTCCCGGTGGAGGCGGAGACAAATGGGCAAAAATGTTTCTTTCACCCTGATGACCCTGTTACCTAGCAGTAAATAGGTACTTGGAAGTTAGACAGCTGCTACGGGCTGCTTCAAAAAGGAAGCAGCCCGTAGCTGCTTTCTTTGTGTGATAACAAAAAGAATGTGTAACAAAACAAAAAGGGTGTGTAACAAAAAGGAGGCCTGCTCGAGGACTGGGACACAGGACGCTAAGCCCCGAAACCATCTCAAGATAGCCTCAAGATAACCCCACCTTCCCCACTCGTTTGTGGGAAGGAAGGAGGCAACCCACAGTCAGCTGGCTATTTCACCCTCAGATCTATGCTGGTGTCTGTGTGTGTAGTGTGTGCCTGATTGCTTCTATGCTACTTGGGCTCTGATGTTTTGCTGTTACAGCTGATTTGTGATTTTTTACATTGTTGGCATGTCCTTACACTTTGTAGTGTAATATGAGCTGTATTTTAAGAGTGCTTGGAGCTGCATGTGCATAGGGTTCTCTTCCCTGTCTGATTCCTGGTGCTGCCCTTGTACTGCCAGGGTTTGCTTCCCAGAGTGTTTGGGAGTCTCTTCCTTAGAGGTCCTCCTTGCTTGTCATGGCCCTTGCCCAGTGTGAGTTAAGTGTCTTGGGAACTTCCTGTCTTAACTTGGGTCAGAAGTGACATTGGCTGACCTGGGGTGCACTGCACACTCCAAGAGTGCTGAGGTTGGTCTTAGCAGCTGAGTGAAACAGGCTGTGCTGGCTTACTTCGCTATTTCTATATTCCTATTCTCAAAAAATTATGTGACACCCTTCAATTAAAAGTCTGGCATTGTGTCACAGTGCATGGGTGTCCTGTTTGATCAATTCCTTTGGGCCCTGGAAATCTCCTGTAGGTTAGGTATTCGCCTAGTTATGTGTTTGGGGGGGTTGAGCTTTGCTCTTTCGGCCCGCCTCTCAACTGTCAATCAACTGATTACTAACTACTTTTTTTTTCCCCACACCACACACACACCCACTCCAGAAAGCAGCCCTTGACAGCTGACTAACTCCCAGGTACCTATTTATTGCTAGGTAACAGGGGCATTCAGGGTGAAAGAAACTTTGCCCATTTGTTTCTGCCTGGTGTGGGAATCGAACCCGCGCCACAGAATTACGAGTCCTGCGCGCTATCCACCAGGCTACCAGGCCCCCTTGCCTGGGGGTGATTTGTTGATTGATTTTCTTGATAGGTGGTCCCATGGATATTTTCCTGTACCTGCTTTCGCTTTGCGCGAGTTTGAGGGTTGCACATCATCCATCCCACTTGGTGACAGTCATTCTTTCTACCTCCACCATGCTGCCTGTTGGGTCTACCTACCTACCTTGTGTGGCTTCTGGGGATCAACAGCCCCGTGGCTCAGTCTCCAACCTGGCCTCCCGGTTGCTCATCTAGTCAACCAGGCTGTTGGATGCGGCTGCTCACAGCCTGATGTATGAATCACAACCTGGTTGATCAGGTATTCTTTGGAGGTGTTTGTCAAGTTAGCTTTTGAACACTGTGAGAGGCCGGCCAGTTATGCTCCTTACGTATAGCGGGAAAGTGTTGAAAAGTCTTGGCCCCTTGACGTTGATGCAGTTGTCCCTCAGCGTATCTATTGCCTTTCTGCTTTTCAATGGAGCTATTTTGCACATCCTGCCATGCCCATTGGTTTCATGTGATTTAATCTCCATGTTCAGATTTGGAACCAGTCCCTCTAATATCTTCCATGTGTAGATTATTATGTATCTCTTTCGCCTGCACTCTAGAGAATACATATTCAGAACTTTTAATCACTCCCAATAATTAAGATGACTTATGTAGTGGATTCTAGCGGTAAAGGATATCTGCATGCTTTCTAGGTCAGCAATTTCTCCGACTCTAAATGAGGCTGTTAGTGTACAACAATATTCCACATTAGAGGACACTTGTGTCTTGAAACCCTTGTTTGGAAGGTCCTTGTTATCCAACCTGTCATTTTTCTTGTATTTGTGACAGCTACTTTGTGTTCTATAAAGGTAAAGTCTTCCAGCATGATTACTCCTAGATTCTTTACGTTGCTTTTTCGTTCTATAGTGTAATTTGATTCCATTTGATATATGGTTTCTGTGTTTACATTTTCATTATTTTCCATTGCGCAGGAGCTGGAACTTATTTCCATAGCTCATGAGCTGAAACTTATTTTCATTAAGTGTGGTTTACCTTCTTCTGAACCCCCTCCCTCCCACTTTTGGTCCCGAAGCATCTGAGAATTTCGGGGTTGTAGCTCGTGATGTGGATCAGGGTGATTTTTATCATCCTGACCCATGTTATAGTTTTTGATGATGTGGGTTGGGATGAAGCCGCCGACAGAAACTCAGCAACACAGTCCCCCGACAGAAACTGAGCAACACAGTCCCCCAGAAATAACAGGGGACAGAACAGAGATGAGGACTGCAAAACCAGGGCCCAAGCAGAATCTGAAGAGAGCTAAGATGGCCTGCTGACACGCGAGATGAGAGGTAAAAACAGGCACTGCCTCCCGGAGGATCAATGCAAAAACCTTAAGCAGAGCAGCCAAAACCGGAACCCTGGCCGAAGACCCCCACTCAACACTGCCACATTCTCCGAAAGACAGTCTGAGGATAGCTCCAGCAGACCAAAGTAGAGCGTGACAGAAGCTAAATGACTGCGAGTTCGATAGTCATCCGTCGCCAAGGCAGCTGAGAGATAGAGAACCTGAGCATGTAACTGCACCAGACCCACATCACGAGAAAGTGCAGAGGTGAAGAGGTACTCATTGAAGAACTCCTAAGAGCCCCCCTAAGAACACCTGCAACACCGACGGAACCTCTTGTCACTTAAGTGTGTGGATCTGACAAAACCCATGCCAAACCCGCAAATTAAAGAAAGGGCAGTCTGCCAGCCAGGAAGACTCCAGAACCTTGTTCCGCACCCAATACAGTGAAGAACTGAACTTAAATGAAGACGGATCCATTATAAAGGCGTAAACCTGGTTTCTCAGGAGGCAAGCACCAAGGTTTCAGGGAGCTGACGGGGCTCCCCACATAAAAGGCAAATTGCAGTGCAAATAATTGACATACAAGCCAAACAACCAGCATTAATGTTTGAATGCGTGTAGTGGTGGCTTAACCCCTTAACTGCGTTGCCTCCAAATATGACACCCCCGTGGTGCGCAGGAAATAAATTCTCTGGAAAAAATTCTTTTTTCTTTTTAAAGTGTCAAAAACCCTTCCCTCAGTATAGCTATGTAAAAAAAAAGGTCGAAATTGTACTTACTTTGGCTGCTATGGGGTCCGTAAGTTGGGGCGTGACGTCATCATTCCCGTGCTCCCGTGCCGTAAGCTCCCGGGGCGGGTGGGGTGCTCGGGGCGGGGCGCGCGAGTTGCCGCGAATATATTTTCGTTAATTTTTTTCGCACAGTTCCAAATACATTTTATTTGTTTTTACGTGCTAATCTATGTATAGTGAACACGTACACTATATTATGGATGTAAAACATCCGTACTGTCCGAAGACACTGTGTACGTGCATGACACTTGTGTACACATATGCAGCACATATTTACTATGTATCATGCTAATTTATGTATATATACAATCTATTTACACACTATACACTGTCACACACTATATACATTCACCATCAACACACTCAGAACACCGCGAGTGAGAGCTGCCACACCCAGCCAGCCCTCCCTCACTTCTCCAACATTGTATTCGCCAACTTTGCCCCCTCCCATCATACAGTTATTCACACCAATGTTTCATGTTCATTTATGTATATTTACAACATATGTACACACTATACACTGTCACACACCATATACATTTACCATCAACACATTCAGAACATCACGTAGCAGCTGCTTCGCCAATAGGAGCTGCCTCGTATGGGCCAATAGGAGCTGCCTCATATGGGCCAATAGGAGCTGCCTCATATGGGCCAATAGCAGCTGCCTCGTATATGCCAATAGCAGCTGCCTCGTATGGGCCAATAGGAGCATTTGGCCATGAACACATTCAGAACACCTCGAGTGAGAGCAGCCACACCCAGCCAGTCTCCCTCACTCCAACATCTTACTCGCTAACATTGCTCCTCCCACCATACTGTTATAGTTCTTTTTACACATGTTCTATACAATGGGGCCTCGATTTACGATGCTAATCCGTTCCCAGAGGCGGATCGTATGTCGAAATATCGGAAGTCGAAGCGAATTTTCCCATAAGAAATAAAGGGATTTGAATTAATCCGTTCCCCACCCTCCAAAATATTAACATAAAAATACATTTTATACTGAATACAATGTTTTTTTTTAACTACAATTCAGTACCAAAACTTCACTTACCTTTATGGAGGGATTTCGATGGCGTATGGAAGATGGTGATGAGGGGGGAGGAGGAGAGTTGTTACTGTTTGGAAGGGGAGTCCCCTTCCATTATCACATCAGGCAGTGATGTTTTCTCTGGGGTACTCTCTCTCCTACGTTTTACCTGAATACCACTAGGACCTGGTTGTGGTTCAGTGCTTGATTGTCTCACTACAAATTTGTCAAGAGACATTTGTTTTCCCTTCTTTTTAACATTAGTCGGTAATGATGCATCACAGTGTCATTGAATAGGTTAGGCAACGACATACTGCAGCTTGATTTGGGTGAGTTGTTTCAGCAAAGGTTTGCAATTCTTCCCTATTGCACACATTTTCTTAATTTTGAGGAAGAACATCCTCTACTGGCACATCCTCCCTGAAGAAATTCCTCAGCTACCTCTTCTTGCTGTTCCTTTTGAAGGGTTTGGAGTTCTTCGGTGGTCAGTTCTTCGTTGTGTTCTTCCACCACACTCCTCCACATCAGCCCCATCCAACTCCAAACCCATTGCCGACCCAGAGAAACAATTTCCTCAACGAGAGGCACTTCAGGCTCAAACCCCTCAAAGTCTCGTTCTGCAACACATTCAGGCCACAGTTTTCTCCAGCCAGAGATCATGGTTCTTACAGTCACTTCTTGCCAGGCTTTGTCAACAAGTTTTAAAGCACTATAAATGTTTAAAATGGTTTTTCCAGAACTCTTTGAGGGTGAGGTTTGTGGCATCCGTCACTTCGACACATCTCCGAAAAAGTGCCCTTTCATAAAGTTTCTTAAATTGGCAATGATTTTCTGGTCCATAGCTGAAGTAGAGGAGTGGTGTTGGGAGGAAGGAACTTATTGTAAGAAACTTAAATTCCTCATCCAATGAATACTCCAAGCCTGGAGGATGGGCAGGAGCATTATCGAGGAGAAGCAGGGCCTTGAGTGGCAAACTGTTCTCCTGCAAATATTTTTGATGGCAGGGCACACCACCATATCACCCACTCCGTAAAAAATTGCCTAGTCACCCATGCCTTAGCATTAGCCTTCCACATCACACACATTTGTGTTTCTGCACATTATATTTTTGAAAACCCTTGGATTTCGGAATGATACACAAGCAATGGTTTAATTTTCAAATCGCCACTCGCATTACCACACAACACAAGAGTAAACCGATCTTTCATAGGCTTGTGTCCAGGCAATGTTTCTCTTCCTTGGTAATGTATGTTTTCTTTGGCAATCTTTTCCAGAATAGCCTGTCTCGTCACAATTAAACACTTGTTGTGGTAGGTATGCCTCACTCGCACAAAATCTTTAAATTCGCCAATGAATCTTCAGCCGCTGGTTTGCTGAGCTGGCAGCCTCCCCATGCCTCACAACACTATGAATTCCACTT
>WNGS01080614.1:5566-19921 GCA_020271785.1 Procambarus virginalis | reverse complement strand
CTTGGATTGTCAATGAGCAATCTGAGAGCAGCAGTACACCGAGAACTTCAACAAAATATTGTAGATTATTTGTAGGCAAAGTGAAACCGACACCAGTAATTCCATCTATCATCATATTAGTCATCTGCAAATTTGATGATGTTGTTTGTAATATTCTCACCTATATCACATCAATGACATAGATGAGAATATTACAAACAGCATCAAATTTGCAGATGACACTTAGATCTATGGTAAAGTGGGACATGAAAGTGATACTGAAACCTTTCAAAGAGATCTACAGGAACTCCACACATGGTCAGATGACTGACAAATGCTTTTTAATGTCATTATAATGCAAGACCTCGTATGTGGGACATAACAATCCAAGTCACAACTACCAAATTAACAGCATTACCTTACAACAGATAGATGAAGAAAATGACCTCGGAGTCAGAATCCATCATTCACTAAATGTTGCACAAGAGTAAAAAAAAGGCAGTAAAAAAAGAGCGAACCAAACCCTGGGAACATCAACCGCACCTCTACCTTCACGGAAAAGAAAGTAGTCGTTCAGTTGTACAAGTCTCTGGTGCGCCCCCACCTGGAGTATTGCATCCAGGCATGGAGACCTCATCTCCAGAGCATCTTCAGACAGATGTTCTGGAGAAGGTGCAACACCGGGCAACAAAAATCATGCTAGAGCTTGGTCATCTCACGTATCAGGAACGGTTGAGGGCCACGGGGCTAACAACACTACAAACCAGGCATGATAGGGCGGATCTCATTGAAACCTTTAAAATACTGGACAATTTGAAGGATGTTGATCCAGACAATTTCTTCAAAAGGTCAGATGTAACACGAACAAATCAATTCAAGTTTTTGAATTTGAATTTGAATTTTTGAACGAAGAGCAACGGGTTCAAGCACAACAAGCCACAATGTAGGACTGAGAGCAGGAGAGGCTTTTTTCCCCATAGGGTTGTAAATCCATGGAACTGCCTACCCGCCGAAGTAGTAAACGCCAAAACTCTGCTGGGTTTTTAAAATATAGCTTGAAAAAATCATCAGGGCAAATGGGGGGGGGGGGGACCTATGACAAGCCGCGGGCTTCCTGTTCTCGTCGAGGCCACTAGTATTTAACAGTCTCCGTGGTGTAGTGGTAAGACACTCGCCTGGCGTTCCGCGAGCGCTATGTCATGGGTTCGTATCCTGGCCGGGGAGGATTTACTGGGCGCAATTCCTTAACTGTAGCCTCTGTTTAACGTAACAGTAAAATGTGTACTTGGATGAAAAAACGATTCTTCGCGGCGGGGATCGTATTCCAGGGACCTGCCCGAAACGCTACGCGTACTAGTGGCTGTACAAGAATGTAACAACTCTTGTATATAACTCAAAAAAAAAAAAAAAAAAATTAGTGGCCATCAGGTAAATTAAGGTAACTACTGATTGTAGCCTATCCACCGCTTTCCCCTGGAATGGGGGGGGGGATGCAGGATAAACATATCAATCATGACACTCGCTCTCTTCACATATGTCAGTTGCTTCATTTAGAAACTGTACTTGTCGGTGAGTTTGTCAACATGAAGGCCTATAAAATACCAGAAGAAAGGCGGGAAGGAAGATTATTGAGGGCAACGAGGAAAACAGTAGTGTTCAGGACACTACCTTGGGGAACACCTTCATATTGTTGAAGGTCTTCCCGAAGGTGTTCTGAACACCTCTGTGTTCCTGGTTGCCCTCAATGGTCTTCCTTCGCCGGAGAAAGTGCTATCGAGTCTCACTTTAAGTGAACAGCTAGAGAGGAAGTATTTAAGGAAGAGTGGGAGATTGCCACGAAGACAACACGAGTGTAGTTGAGACAAAATATTGTATCTCCATGTGGTGTCGTAAGCCTTTTTCCAAGTACAAAAGAACTGTAACAACGGAGGTCTTCGCAGCAAAGGCAGTACGAATATAGCCTTCTACGTCAACTAAAACGTCAGCTGTTCTGTGACATTTGTGAAAGCCAAAGTGAGAAGGGAGAGGTGGCAATAGCGTTCTAAGAACCTCATCAGAAGAACACTGACCATATGTTCGAAAAGTTTGCCAATGCAACTCATAAGGGTAATGGGGAAGAAACCCTAAGGGAAAGTCCCCTGAGTATCCAATTTCCGAATAGGAAGAACAACCATCACCTCAAGGCAGTCCGCTAGGAATGGCTCCTCCTCCCAAATACGGTTATAATTATTCAGAAAGCCCTGACAGGTGCAATTAAGCAGCTGGCGAGCAATCTTAAAATAAATGGCGTCTGCACCCACCGCTGTAGAATTGCAGATGGTCAGGAAGACAGTAGTTTTGACAGAGAGAAGGGATTGTTATAGGGCGCTGTAGACGGGCGCGAAAGTCTAAGGGACGAGATTCAATAAGGGGCTTACGAACAAGAAAATTAGGAGGAAGATGAGAACCGGAGCTAACAGTCGAAAAGTGTGAACCCAGCTCATTTCTGGCCGAGACCAGATCCGCTACTTCAGAACCACGAAGGTGAAGGACTGGTGAATTATCTGGAACAAACTTACCGCTAACTTGTGGATTTTCTTCGAGATCTGAGGGAGAGGGGGGGGGGTTGTCAGCTGTAAGGGCGGAGAGATAGGATTTCCAACTATCACGCTTAGCCGTATGGATGGCCCTACGGACAACTGCACTCGCCTTCCGAAACAAAATAAAAGGATCAGGCGTCGGTGTTTCTCCAGGCTGCACACTTACAGCGGACAGCCCGAGCACAGTCTGCATTCCACCAGAGAACGCACTTCCGCGTGCCCGGGGAGATAGAGCGGAGGGCAGCGTCTAATATGGTGTCATGAAAAAGGAGGAGGGCTCGAGGAAGAAGTAGATCAGATCAGGTCGGAAAGAGTAGCGTGGAGGTTGAATCGATTCCCGTCAGCCTTATCAAAGTGCCACCTAGGGAAGGAGAGGGGAGGGTGGAAAGAAAAGGATACGATGATGGGGAAATGGTCACTGTTATGGAGGCCATCAAGAACCTTCCAAGTGAGCTCTAAATAAATAGAAGAAGAACAGAGAGAAAGATCAAGACAGGAAAGGGTGTGAGTGTGCGAGTCAACATGAGTGAGTTCACCAGTATTTAGAAGAGACAGAATAAGAGAGGACAAATGGTTCGAGAAGGCGGCCTCGGGTGTTCGTCAGAACATCATCCTAGAGGGGTATGTCGACAGTTAAAATCGTCCAAAAGGAGCACAGACTCTGGTAAGGAGTCCAACAGGTGTTTAAGATCAGGGAGAGAAAGCGGAACATTTGAGGGGGGAGATGAATGGAAAAGACCACAAAGACACGGCGGCAGAGGAACGAATGCGCAACTGAAAAAGTAGGGGGACGAAGGGAATAACAATACAGACCAAGAGAATAGTAAAGTTTCAAAACCTTGAGGGGAAGAGAGAAAGGAATAACTGTGGAAGCGACCAGGACGAGCGCCAAGCATCGGGAGACATACACAAAGCGGCGAAAACTGTAACATTACGTTCCCCAAAAAGAATACCAATGATGCCATTATTAGTCTGTTTGACATAATCTACATAGCTCCTACACAAAAATGAGTTTCCAATTAGCCTCTTCATTGCCATGAGAAAGGTTTTTTGATACTGTTAACCATAACTATCTCTTACTTAATCATCATTATCGAATTCGAAACCTTGCTCTGAACTACATTCGATCCTATCTTAGTGACAGGCACCAATATGTAGCCATCAATGACATAACCTCCCCCACCCTACCATCACCAGTAGGAGTGCCACAGGGCAGCATCTTAGGACCTCTTCTATTTTTTTGTATACATCAATGATTTGCCATATATTCTTTGTACCACTCATAGTTACAAACCCCCACTCATAGTTACAAACCCTCACTCACAGTTACAAACCCTCACTCACAGTTACAAACCCTCACTCACAGTTACAAACCCTCACTCACAGTTACAAACCCTCACTCATAGTTACAAACCCTCACTCACAGTTACAAACCCTCACTCACAGTTACAAACCCTCACTCACAGTTACAAACCCTCACTCACAGTTACAAACCCTCACTCATAGTTACAAACCCTCACTCACAGTTACAAACCCTCACTCATAGTTACAAACCCTCACTCATAGTTACAAACCCTCTCTCATAGTTACAAATCCTCACTCATAGTTACAAACCTCCACTCATAGCTACAAACCCTCACTCACAGTTACAAACCCTCACTCACAGTTACAAACCCTCACTCACAGTTACAAACCCTCACTCATAGTTACAAACCCTCACTCACAGTTACAAACCCTCACTCATAGTTACAAACCCTCACTCATAGTTACAAACCCTCACTCATAGTTACAAACCCTCACTCATAGTTACAAACCCTCACTCACAGTTACAAACCCCCACTCACAGTTACAAACCCTCACTCACAGTTACAAACCCTCACTCATAGTTACAAACCCTCACTCACAGTTACAAACCCTCACTCATAGTTACAAACCCTCACTCATAGTTACAAACCCCCACTCACAGTTACAAACCCTCACTCATAGTTACAAACCCTCACTCACAGTTACAAACCCTCACTCACAGTTACAAACCCTCACTCACAGTTACAAACCCTCACTCATAGTTACAAACCCCCACTCACAGTTACAAACCCTCACTCACAGTTACAAACCCTCACTCATAGTTACAAAACCTCACTCATAGTTACAAACCCTCACTCATAGTTACAAATCCTCACTCACAGTTACAAACCCTCACTCATAGTTACAAACCCCCACTCACAGTTACAAACCCCCACTCACAGTTACAAACCCTCACTCATAGTTACAAATCCTCACTCACAGTTACAAACCCTCACTCACAGTTACAAACCCTCACTCACAGTTACAAACCCTCACTCATAGTTACAAACCCTCACTCACAGTTACAAACCCTCACTCATAGTTACAAACCCTCACTCATAGTTACAAATCCTCACTCATAGTTACAAATCCTCACTCATAGTTACAAACCCCACTCATAGTTACAAACCCTCACTCATAGTTACAAACCCCCACTCATAGTTACAAACCCTCACTCATAGTTACAAACCCTCACTCATAGTTACAAAACCTCACTCACAGTTACAAACCCCCACTCATAGTTACAATAGCATCACTTAGTGTCACCAGAAAAACTCACAACTGCACATTTTCTTGTAAAATTGCCTGGCCGGGCGAGGTACTAGGCCTAACAGAGCGTGCCACACCAGTGCCCTTACACTTTGTATATTCACACAGGTTTGTAATTAAAGTTTCTAACCACACTCAATCGTCACAGCACTATTTCACATCAACTAATGTAGAATTGGGAGAGTTAAGGCATGACTCAAAGTATCTCCACTGAACTGAGGCTGCATTGTTTCGTGGTCACTAACGGATAAATGGATAACAAAAACTGGAACTCAACTCAGAATGTATGGGGTTCATGATTTGTACCAAGAGAAACAACAACGGCACTTTCCTGCACCGTGGGAGATTACACCCTTTCCAGTTTTAATCCCTCCCTTTCCACCCAAGAAGCAAATTAGAGATAAGCCCAAGCTTCGTCTTGAGGCAAAGCTCAACGCCTTAAGCCATATTGATGCTCTGTCCACAGAGCATTCTCTCTCTCAAATCATATACACTGATGGTTCCCTACACCGCACCACGGGTGCAGCTGGAAGTGCAGTTGTTCTGACAATGGGCGATGGCTTGTACTTTGAGTGGGGAGTCCGTATAAACAATTGGGCCTCTACCCTTCAAACCGAACTATTTGCCTTGATCCTTGCACTGAAATGTGTACAAGTCTCCAAACTTGATACATTAATTGTAAGTGACTCCTTATCATCCTTAAATGCTCTCAACTCTTTAAGACATAACTGTAACATGCTCGTGTCCGAAGCTAGACACAAATACAACAAAATTATTAAGGATGGTAACAGAGTCCATTTCATGTGGTCTCCATCTCATGTTGGCCTCCGAATGCATGATAGAGCTGATAAGTTAGCCAAAGAATCTGCCTTTAAAGGAGCCGTTGAGTGTAACCTTGGATTGTCAATGAGCAATCTGAGAGCAGAAGTACACCGAGAACTTCAACAAGATCTTGTAGATCTGAGGCAAAGTGAAATTGACACCAGTAATTCTATCTATCATCATACTATCATGCAAGAGGAGCCACACATCTATGGATCATCCAATAAAATCAGCAGACTTCTAGATGTTACTGCTGCTCGGCTTAGACTCGGTTACAAGTATCTCTGGGAATTCTCATTATCTGCCGATGTAGACCTGACCAAATGTAAACTGTGTCAACAAAATTATTCGCACACCCCCATCACTATGTGATGGAGTGCGAAAAGATACGTGAATTTAGAGACAATTCTATAACCAATGTTCCAGCGATGTGTAAATATTTCATTCAAATGATCTGCTACCAGAAATTTTAGCCAAATATCCCCAGTTTGCTAACTAACTGTAGGTAGTAACTGAGTGATTGTAAACCTATCCACCGCTGCCCACTGGATGGGAGGCGGTGTGCAGGACAAACATAAATTGTGTCACTAGCTCTCCACATATGTCAGTTGATTAATTTAGAACCTGTACTGAGGTCGATCTCGAACCCATTGTTGATGTGACGACTTATATTGAATTTGGTAACTAGCTCATCAAGATTGTAATCTTGCTTAGCTAAATGAATTGTGGGGTTCAGTCCCTGAGCCCATTATGTGCCTCTGTAACCCTTAATTTCCACTACCGCCCACAATTTGGGTATGGGGTGCATAATAAATGAACTAAACTAACTCTTGTAAAATTGGCCAAAACGTATTTTCAAAGTTTCTTCAAATTCAATCTAATCATCGCTATAATGTACCAGTATCTGTGCTAAAATAAATTTAACTAAATTTTAAACTCAAGGCAATTTGATGTTATATATATTTAAGAAAAATCGAGAAAAAAACATACATGCTCTACTGAGAAGAAATTGATAGAAAATGGATACACAGTAATAAATATTACTAATGTGGGACTCAGGTAAATTGAAGCAAAGATATAACTAACATAGTTTATATATCCAAGATTCCTGGTTGTTGTTAAAAATTCGCTACCTGAAACAAAAGTTCCAAGTAGCACGGGCTAGGTGAGCCCGTATATATAATTTTTGTTTGTCTCCTGGTCTTCCACTGAGCCAACCAGGACAGTCTGTGACCTTCGCGCCATGCAGACTCCAGAGTGACGTCGAGGCGCCGTCGTGAAGATGGCGGAGGTGAAGGCACTGGTGTCAGTAGAGTTACTTCCTGCTGAAAGTGTCCAGCTTGCGGAGGAGGTTGTTCTGGCGGCGGGGTCTGCGGCGGCGGGGCCTGCGGGTCCTGGGCCTGGCCGCAGGCGGGACTACCATCACTCCTGCGCCAGAACTCGTGATCAATGTCTCTAACATGGATGCAGATGGCACTATTCAAACAAAGATGTGGTTACTTGCTTACCTAGATGTATTGTGGGTAGTTACATAGATTTATAGTAAAGAACATACAACGCTTTCAACATAAACAAAAATAGATCACATTAACATGGTGTATCAGTGAGAAAAGTAATTATCAAGTAGTAATTATCAAAAGAAGGCACCAAACCGGGAAGGCTATAAGCACCATCAAATGTGCGGAATAATCAGAGGGCGCTAAATATCACCAAGGATGTTAATACGAGAACAAAAACGCATAAGGTGAACGATATCAAAAGTATCCGAGTCAACCAAGAATTCTATCGAGGGACAAGTGACCGCGAGGGGCATTCGGAAAGCAAGACACACGCTCGTCCTGGAAGTCAGGACATTCAAGAAGGACATGCACGACCGTAAGAGGGACAATGCAATTAGGACAATAAGGAGCAGGGCGGTGCTCCATCCAGTGACCATGAGTTAAGCGAGTATGGCCTATATGCAACCTCGCCAGAGCAGTTTCCCACCACAGGTTACGGTGGTAGGAGGACGGCCACGAGGAAACGCAACATTTAAGAGTACGGAGTTTGTTACCAGTAACAGACGACCAAGAAGCCTGCCGACGGGTAAGGATGGAGGAATGGATAACCGGGTAAAAGTCGGAATATGGAATACCTTTAGGAGAGACGGGACAAGAGCGGTCAGCTTCCTTGGCGGCAGCATCCGCACGCTCATTTAAAGACCACCAATATGGCTGGGAACCCAACAAAACTCAACCGACTTAAACCTACTGTGAACAAGAAACAGCCAATGCTGGCTCTCAACAACTACTGGATGAACTGTATTAAAGGACCCGAGAGCCATGAGGGCACTACGAGAGTCAACAACAACCACAAAGGAAGACTGACAACGAGAAAGCAGGAGACGAAGAGCATAGAGAATAGCATAAAGCTCCGCTGTGAAGATGCTAGTCTCCGGAGGTAAGTGACACATATAAGTGCGATCAGGAAAAACAACAGAGTAGCCAACACCGTCTGCAGACTTAGACCCATCAGTGAAGACAGAAACGGAGCGGGAGTGAGAAGAAAAGTGCTCAAGGAAAGGCGTTTTAGAACTGTAGGAGGGGTAAAAGCTTTAGTGACGCAGGTCAAGGACGTACAAAACTGCGGAAGGGGGACTCTCCACGGGGGGGCAAAGAAGGAACAACACGGGAGAAACATTAGAAACACGAACGTAAAGCGAATCCTGTAAGCGAGATAACCTGACAGAAAGAGGGAGGGGGTGAAGAGGAACAGGAACCGTAGGAGGGGTAAAAGTTAAAGCACGACAGAGGCGAGAGGAAGGATGTTGCAAGGACCGCGCAAGATAGCGAAGACAGTAGCGATCACGGCGGTCCTGGAGAGACAGGAAGCCAGTGTCAACATACAAGCTAAGGACGGGAGTCGAACGGAAGGCACCAGAACTGAGGCGCAGCCCAGTATGGTGCAAAGCATCAAGACGGCGAAGAGCAGAAGAAGAGGCAGAAGAGTAAGCAGGGCAACCATAATCGAGCTTAGACAGGACGAGAGAGGAATGCAAAGCAAGGAGAGTGCGTCTATCCCTCCCCAAGAAGTATGGGACAATACTCGAAGGAGGGTAAGGGCCTTAGAGCACTCAACACGGAGGTAAGAGAAATGGGGAGACCAAGACAAACGTGTGTCATGGAATAACCCCAAAAGCTTCGCGGAATCTTTGTACTCAAGGGGATGACCATAAAGTGACAAGAGGGACGAAGAACGACCCGTTTCCGAGTAAAAGACATGGCACAAGTCTTAGAAGTAGAGAACTTGAAGCCATGATCGGTGGCCCAAGACGACACGGCATCAATCACAAGTTGAAGCCGGCGCTGAAGGAGAGGCAAATCATCACCCTGACAGCAAAGGGTAAGATCATCGACATAGAGAGCAGAGAAGACACCTGAAGGAAGAGAGGAAAGAAGACCCATTGAGGGCAACCAGAAAAAGAGTAGTGCTCAGAACGCTACCCTGGGACACACCTTCGTATTGCTGAAAAGAGGCAGAGAGAGCGGTACCAAGGCGCACCCGAAGGAACGACGAGAGAGGAAGCTGCGGAGAAAGAGGGTGACGACCACGAAGGCCAAAAGAATGCAGGTGGGATAGAAAATGATATATCCAAGTGGTGTCGTAAGCCTTTCCAGGTCAAAAAGGACGGCAACAACGGAGGTCCTCGCAGCAAAAGCAGTACGAATATAGACCTCCAAGTTCACCAGGACATCTGTCATGCTGCAGCACGTGCGGAAACCAAATTGAGAAGGGAGAGGAGGTGATGGTGTTCCAGGAACCACATCAGACGAACGTTAACCATGCGTTTAAAGAGTTTGCAGACACAACTTGTGAGGGCAATAGTGCGAAAGTCCTTAGGGGAAGTACCCAGAGACCCTGGTTTACGAACAGGGAGGACAACGGCATCGAGCCAGTCCTCAGTGACGGACGACGACTCCCAGATCCGATTTTACAGACTCAGTAAATACTGAGGACGTGCACGGAGGGAGATGGCGAAGCATCTCATAATGAATACCATCGAAGCCCGCCGCCGTAGAACCGCAGAGGGCCAGGGCAGAACGAAAATTCCATCTTCCAGTACTGATGTTAAGGACTATATTACAGGTAACTATCCACAGTCTCTGTACCTAAGCCTACTGATTCCACTGTCGTCAATGAGATAATCCTTTCCCTTAAAACCAAGTCTAGTGCCCTTGATGAGATACCAACTTTAATTTACATAAAAGCCTCCAGATCTCTAGCCCCTGCTATTGCATTGCTCTTCAACAAGTCACTTGAACTCCAAACCTTTCCAGATATTCTCAAAAAAGCGAGAGTAACCCTGTTCACAAATTAGGTGATCTCACAGATGTTAACAACTACAAAACTATATCAATCCTGCCTAACTTGTCAAAAATATTTGAAAAACTAATCTACACGCAGCTTTACTCTTATCTAGCCAAACACAATATATTTATCTCTTGTCAATATGGCTTCAGACCTAAAAAAAGCACTAACGATGCATGCACTTATTAGTATGATTAACTTGATTCATGCAGCTCTTGATAAAAATGAGTTCGCTGTTGGGTTATTTGTGAACCAGCGTAAGGCTTTTGACACTGTCAACCACCAAAACCTTCTTCTTAAATTACATAATTATGAAGTCAGAGGACACTCCCTGCAATACCTCAAATCTTACCTTACTGACAGACTCCAGTATGTTTCTGTGAATAATTAAATTTCTCCAACCCTACCCATCAACATTGGTGTTCCTCAGGGCTGCATACTTGGCCCTCTCCTCTTTCTCATCTACATTAATGACCTTCCAAATGCCTCCCAACACCTCAACCAATTCTATTTGCTGACGACACAACCTTCATTTACTCCAGTCCTGACCCCCTTGCTCTAAATGCCACAGAAAATACTGAGCTAAATAAAGTCCATCTTTGGCTAACTGCCAACAAACTCACCCTTAACATTGACAAAACTTTCTATATTCTGTTTGGCAATAATCCTCTAATCAAATAAATCTCAAAATAAACAATACCCAAATTTGTAACAAATTAGATGGCAAGTTCCTTGGCGTTCTCATTGACCACAAGCTGAATTTCCAGAGACACATTCTAAATGTATAAAAAAAAAAAGTTTCAAAAACTGTTGGCATTCTTTCTAAGATCAGATATTATGTACCCCGACCTGCCCCTGGTGACTCTCTATTACTCCTCATCTACCCATATCTCAATTATGTTATTTGTGCTTGGGGTTCTACTACCCAAAATCATTTACGTCCTCTAATTACTCTACACAAAACTGCTATTAGGACAATATCCAACTCTGGCCCCAGACATCACTCGGTACCCCAACTCAAATCTCTGAATATGTTAGATATTAAGTCACTGCACATTCTCTCATGTGTATCATACATATATAAAACGCTGAACTGTAATGCCAATCCTGAACTCTAAAGCTCATTGAAGGTTGTAACAGAACCCATGAGCACCACACCAGAAATAATACAGTTTTGATATTCCAAGAGTACGGCTTAATCAAACTAGAAATGCTCTACAAATCAAGGGACCCGAATGTGGAATGACCTCCCCAACCATGTTAAAGACTGTACCTCTCTCAACCAGTTTAAGATTAAAACTAAACACTACCTAATAAATTCCCTGTAACCTACCTTACCCTTCTATTGTCAACCCATGTCTGTTATTTTTTTTAATCAACGCTGTTTGTCAACCTTTTGTATTTGTGCTGGTTTTTCAGTCATGTTCCCCCTTTTTTTTATCTTTATTGTATTTGTTCTCAACACAAATTTATTCTTTATGCTCAATTAGTATTAAGTTCTAGATATTAATGTTCTTCCTGCCCGAAAAGCATTGCGTAATAGTGGCTTTAGGCATTGTATGTACCTGTACTAGCTCTATCTATAAATCGATCCATTAATGTAACATCACTTGTATGTATGTACCTTACCTGAATAAACAAGTCAGAGAGAGAGAAGGAATCATTATAGGAAAGTCGAAGACGAGTGCAGAAATCTAAGGACGAGACTCAAGGACAGGTTTACGAAGAAGGAACGATTGCGGAAGATGAAGACCAGAGCTAACAGAAGAAAAGTGAGAACCCAGTTTGGTAGCAACCTGCAACGGGTCCGCCACAAGAGTACCACGGAGGTGAAGGACCGGGGAAACATCGGGAACGAACTTACCCGCTATCTTGCGGATACGCTTCCAGATCTGTGGCAGGGGAGTTTCGGACGTAATTGTGGAGACATAAGAAGCCCAAAATTCACGTTTATCCGTACGGATGGCCCTACGGGCCACCGCACTCGCTTTCCGAAAGAAAAGAAAAGAATCGGTCGTCTGCCGACGGCGGTGCCTCTTCCAGGCTGCACGCTTACAGCAAACAGCCCGAGCACAGTCCGCATTCCACCAGGGAACACACTTCCGTGGACCCCGAGAGGAAGAGCGAGGAATAGAGCGGACGGCAGCGTCGAAGACAGTGTCATGAAAAAGGAGGAGAGCGCGAGGGAGAGGGCAGAAGGGAGAGGTCAGAGAACGCAGCACTGAGGGTAAATAGGTTCCAGTCCGCATAAGCAAACTGCCACCTAGGAAAGAGAGGGAAGGGCGAAAAGATAAAAAGGAAACAAGGATAGGGAAAAGATCACTGCCATGGAGGTCATCAAGAAATTGCCACGTGAAATCTAAGTAAAGAGAAGAAGAGCAGAGAGAAAGATCAAGACAGGAAAGGGTGCGAGTCTGAGAGTCCAAATGAGTGGGCTCACCAGAATTCAGAAGAGACAGGGAAGAAGAGAGGAGAACGGCTCAAGAAGGCGACCCCGGGTATTCGTCAGAACGTCACCCCAAAGAGAATGACGACAATTGAAGTCACCCAGCAGGAGCAGAGGCTCCGGCAAGGAGTCCAAGAGGTGTTTCAAATCAGGAAGGGAAAGCGGGATATTTGGGGGGAGATAAATGGAACAACTGTGTACCATTTCCCCACAAAGATACGAGCAGCAGAACAATGGAGAGGCAAAGGAAAAAGTAAAGGAACAAAGGGAACATCAGCGCGACTCAGGAGAGCAGAAGAATTAGGAGCCCCAGCAATGGCTGGGGGGGGGGGGGGGGAGAGAGAAAGGAATAGCCACGAAAACGACCAGGATGAGCACCAAGCATCGGCTCCTGGAGACCGACACAAAGGGGCGAAAACTGTGAAATCAGAAGTTGGAGTTCGAGGAAATTGGCGTAATAACCTCGAACGTTCCATTGAAGAAGACACATCGACGAGAAGAGAAAGGTCAACAACAGAGAACAAGGAAGAAACAAACGCGAAAGAGCAACACAGCACGTTAAAGAATATCAGGGTCGGGATCAGGGTCAGCAAAGTCAGGGTTAGGGGCATGGGTAAACTGAGCAAAGACAGAGGGAAAGAAGCGGGAGAACAGACCAGGGGTGGGCGGGCGGGGTCCGGTAGGAGGAGGAGGAGACAACGGAGAGGAGCAGTCAAGGACAGCAGCAGGAAGAAGAGGAGTAGAAAGAGGGGAGCGCACCTCAGCAAGAGCAGCAACCGAAGGAAGTAGGAGCCAAGAAACCTCCATAGCAGGAACAGGGGGCGTAATTACTGAAATGGGAGGGGAAGGAGCAACAGAGCCAGAAGGAGGGGCTTGAGGAAGAAAGCGAAGCCTTCTTCTTACCCGCCGGGGAGGAGGAAGGAGAAGATCCAGGCTTACGCTTCTGACTTAAAGAGGACCGTTGTCCCAGCAACAATGTACCAGGCAACGGATTCCAGTGTCTCAACAGGAGAAGCTGAACAGGAGCACACACGACGGCCGTTAGGAGAGCGATGGACATCCGCCTGCACTGACAGGCGGTGGGGAGAGTCAATAGATGGAGGAAAAGAAAGGGAAGGAGGATCGGAGGGAGACGAGGAAGAAAAGACAGGAGACACGACAGACCGGGTAGAAAGAAGGGGAACCCCAGACAGAGGACCAGGAGGGGGACCTTTCGGGACAGCACTCAAAGGAACAGAGGAGGGGGCAGTGGGCGTATCTGGGTCCAAGGCCCGGAAACGGTTGTGAGTCTGAGGAAGAAGGGAAGGACGAGGAGAGGAAGAGCGCAACATGTGAGCATAAGGCGGGAGCCGGCGAACCTGGCGCCTCGCCTCAGGAAAAGATAAACGCTCCGGGTGCTTCAAGTTGAGGACGGCTGCCTCAAGCTTGTAATGGATACAGGCACGGGAGAAGGTAGGATGGGCCTCACCACAGTTGAGGCAGCGAGCTTGGGGAGAAGTGCACTCCGACATAGAGTGACCTTCAACCCCACACAAAGGACAGAGAGAGACAGTCCCAGAGCAGCAGATA
>WNGS01080607.1:0-20010 GCA_020271785.1 Procambarus virginalis | reverse complement strand
TTGCTAAGAAGAACAGGCAAAGACATGAAATCAAAAGTGTCCAACAACTACTGACTTTCTTTGTTGATTGTGACACTGGAAGTCAGCGAACTTCCAATGTCATTGCTGAGAGTAAACACATGAGTGATCAGGCTTACCTAGCCTAACCATATGTAAATTTTGCCTTTTTTATTTTTTAAATTAATTAATAAATGCTTCTTTTTATATTATTGGCTTCAATTTCATGTAATTTACCCTCTTATAACTATTACTACAATGACTTCAATTTTATAAAATGTAATAATTTTTTCAATGTTTTAATTTGTCTAGTTATCAGATTCTCGTTTACAATATTTGCAACTTACCCATTTATCTGTTGATACTAACACTTCAATTTCCCAAAATGTTATAAACCATGAACTCTTAATTTGTCAAATTATCTGAGTCTTATAATTCATTACTTTGTGAATTAAAAATTATAATTTAATTTCTCACTTATATATCTGCCCATTAATATTAGCTACTAGTCTTGTTTGCTGTCTAATATTCCAGTATTGTTAATGGATTCTTAAGCTTTAAGTACATCAGTGTTTCCAGGCGATATGTGTTTGTTTCTATTGCATACCCTTATCCAACTTGTCTTATTAACCATATGATATTACTGTATTACAATCTTAAGAGATTACTGAATTTTTAATTTGATTAATTATGTTTCCTTTTTTATTAATTATTTTGAATCTGAATCAATTTGTTTATTCACATCTTAATCTAATTGTCTAATTCTCACTTTGTTCTCTTTTTTTTTTGCCTGTGTATTGCCTGTTTATATTGCATATCCTTGCCCATCTTGTATTATTACCATATAATATTCATGTATTACAATATCAATATAATTCTTAACTTACCTAATTATTTGTATTCCATTTGATTAATTATTTGAATCTCAATTTGTTTACTCTAGAAATCTTAATTTGATTAATTATCTAATTTCCCACTCTTCTGTTCTGTATTATTTTTACTTTTATATCTGGTAAATTTTATTACTTATATACAGTATCTGCTAAGTTTTATTACTTACATATCTGCTGAATAATATTTGCAATCACTTCTCTATTCTGGCATTTTTTCTTTTCAAATACAGTGCATCATCACTCTAACAGGCCCCGCTCTAACGAATTCCTGGATGGTCCAAATGAATTGCATTTGGCACTAAATGTTCAGTGGAACATACAAAAATTCATTTGTGTTGTTCCACTGATGGTGATGACATATACCGGCATGGCAGGGCTGTGAGAGCTGTGTACTGTACACACTCTCCACATCATTCACTTCAATATCCATATCACTAGTATCAGACACCTGTGTTAGGTCTTTTTCCAGATTTGGGTTATCAAAATCATTGGCATGCTCATCTTCAAGCAATATGCCTTGTATTCCAACATCAGATGATGTTTTCTTAAAAACATGGCCGACTAGGGCTGGGAGCTCGATATGTTTGAATACGACATGGTTGCTACCTTGAATATGAGCCTGCCCATGACCGTGGGGAATGCTGGGAATTTTTTTCAATCTGGCAAACACCTCAGGAATCCATCTTGTACCCAAGTCAACATCGCGTTGGACAGGTGTTTGGGAGCCAGAGGCGCGTGTGCCACCCATTGTTGCTCACTCAGTACTAACCCAGCCAGCAGCCCTACAACATTCTGGGAATTTTTTCCAAGATGGCTGCCTCTCACTGGGGGTCTTAAGAGTTCATTTTGTACCCAACTTACCGCGAGCAAGCTTCGACCGTGTACAAAGAAATAAAAAATACTTTTGTCAGTTGGCGCAGTAATTGGCGAATGGCATTTGTCGTTTGGCACAGTGCAGTGGTTAAGGTGTTATGCGCACCCCTGATTGAGCAAAAGTATGCGCTATTTGCATTTCAGAGGGTTAATATACTCAACATAATTGGGTAATAACACCATGATTAACCCTTAAACTGCGCAACACGTCACATGATGTGTTGAGTAACTTGCTATAAATTGTGCATCATGTCATATGACGTGATGGAATACCACGCAAGATTTGAATAGCCAGCGGGGTAGAGGGGCCCCCATACGCTGCCCAGGGGCTATACTAAACCAGCTGCCATTTTGTAAAAAAGATCCAGCTCACGCTACCAATGCGTGGGAGGCCCCAATTACCTAGCGGTCACTATGGCGAAAGCACAACCAAATGCCTCCTGAGCATGCACCACACAATCACTTACTCAAGAGCAAATAACTAGTGAATTACTTTCTGATGGTGAGGAAAGTGATTTTTGAGGACCCTGACATTGATAACGACTACAGACAATTGACCGATGATAGTAGCACAGACAGTGAATATGAGATACAGTCTCCTCCCATGGCGAGGCCTACATGCTCACCCATGCCTCCTCGCCCAGTGTCTACTCCAATTCACCCACGACCACACAGTTCTTGTTCTTATTTAGAGTACGAGGATATTTTGGGCAACAAGTCAGAGGAAGGTGACTCATTTTCTGGTTTTAGTGAAGTGGATTCAGAGCATAGTGTTACCATGCCTGTTGCTAGTACAGTGGCACCTCGACATACGATTGCCCCTACTTACGATAAATTCGAGTTCCGATATAAATTTCATAAAAAAATGCGACTCGACATCCGATGGTGTCGTCGACATCCGATATATGTTGGTACACGTTCGGGTCGGCCGAGCGCGTGGTTCCTGGTCACGCGGTCCGACCTGCCTCAGTTTACTACAGCTGCCCGCTTAGTGACGATCGCGCCTATAAGAAATTCCGCTTTTGTGGTGATTTTTTGCATTTTGAACATTAAAGTAATTATTTTCTATCGCGCCATGAGTCCCAAGAAAGTCAGTGGTAAGGCTCAACATATGAGATCCCATGTAAGAATGACCATAGAGCAGAAACAAAAGATCATTCGTAAATATGAAGACGGTGTGCGGGTCGGTGAACTGGCTAGGCAGTACAACAAATCTCAGTCAACGATATCCACCATACTGGTTAAGAAAAAGGACATTATGGGTGCTAAAGTGATGCATCATTACAGACAAATGTTAAATCGAATGGAAAAACAAATGTCTCTTGACAAATTTGTAGTGAGACAAACAAGCACTGAACCACAACCAGGTCCTAGTGGTATTCAGGCAAAACGTAGGAGAGAGAGTACCCCAGAGAAAACATCACTGCCTGATGTGATAATGGAAGGGGACTCCCCTTCCAAACAGTAACAACTCTCCTTCTCCCCCCTCATCACCATCTTCCATACGCCATCGAAATCCCTCCATAAAGGTAAGTGAAGTTTTGGTACTCTATTGTAGTTAGAAAAAAACATTGTATTCAGTATAAAATGTATTTGTATGTTAATATTTTGGAGGGTGGGGAATGGATTAATTCAAATCCCTTTATTTCTTATGGGAAAATTCGCTTCGACTTCCGATATTTCGACATACGATCCGTCTCTGGGAACGGATTAGCATCGTAAATCGAGGCCCCATTGTACCAGTGGTGATACTGGGCAAGAATTTGTCGTGTCAGCAGCGTCTCGCCCAGCCAAGCGCCGCCGCATGCACCACATGAAGAACCAAGATCCTCATGTTCACGTGATTTCACCTCACGTTCACATAGCGGCAGTACTTTGTGTAGACGGGCTTCAGCTCCTGGTCCACGGTGTGCAACGCTTCCTCGCTGTCGTGCCGCTGTTGCGCCTCGAAGGACACCAGGTGTCCTTGTGTGGAATGATGGTGACGATTTTATTCCTCTAATTCCTGCCTTTGACAATAAAGAAGTTGGGATTACAGACCTTTTCCCTGAAAATGGTGAGGACATGTGTGAAATGGATTACTTTACAGCATTTTATGATGAGCCGCTCATGGAATATATTGTACACCAAATGAACCTTCATGCGACTCATCTCATTGGAAAAGAATACAGAATATTCACGATTGCAGCGTTGGAAAAACACTACTGTAGGTGAAATGTATGTATTTTTGGCAATACAGTATGTATGTTGATGAAACATTGTGTCAAACATGCCATCACAGATTATTGGAGCAAAGACCAGACTATTCAACACCTTTCTTCGGGAAATATAAGTCCCGAGACAGGTTTCAGATACTCCTCAGGTGTTTTCATTTTGCAAGTAATAAGGACCGGACAGAGGATGATAGACTTTGGAGAGTCAGGCACTATATGAATGAAGTGATTGGAAAGTTCAGAGATTTCTACGTACCAGCACAGAAGCTAGTGATTGACGAATCCCTTGTGCTTTTCAGAGGACGTGTTGCATTCAAGCAGTATATTCCCTCCAAATGCAACAGATTTGGATTGAAATTCTTTGTTCTTTGTGACTGTGAAACAGGATATGTGTTACACATGATTCTGTATTCTGCTAGCGATGTAGACATTCCCAGTAACGACCAGCATGGTTTCTCAGGTAGTGTGGTGAAGTCACTGATGACACCATGGATGAACAAGGGCCACATTTTATACACGGATAACTGCTATATAAGTCCTTTGCAAGCTAGGTTCTTGATTTAAAATAGAACTGGATTGTTTGGTACAGTAAAGCCAAGAAGAAGGGAAATGCCAGTGTTTGACAATAAACTTGAAGTTTGTGACTCCCAGCTCAGAAAAAGTGATCAAATACGCTCAGTTAGGTGGAAAGACAAGAGAGAAGTGAACTTGCTGACAACCGTTCATGATGGTACAATGATGAACAGTGGCAAGGTGAACCGAGTAACGCAAGAACCAGTATATAAGCCAGATTGTGTTCTTGACTATAATATCAACATGCGTTTGGTTGATAAATCTGATATGATGGTGGGCACTGTCGAGTGTTTGCGGAAAACATTGAAGTGGACGAAAAAAGTGTTTTCCGTCTTGTTGACATAAGCATGCTGAATAGCTATAATATGTATCTGGTGAAAACTGGACGTAAACCAAGTTTCCGTTCGTTTGCTTTTACACTTCGGACACAGTTATTAGCAAAGTTTGGCAAAGATGTTTCTGGCATACAAAGACCCATCATGAACACAGTGTTGCAGCATGCTGCTACACCCAGGCTCGCTCACATGGAGGGCATTTAAGCACACAGACTAAAACATTTGCCACCAGCTGGAAAGCGTGCAATAGGCAAGCGTGATTGCTTAGTTTGTAGAACAAAAAAATACAGCGTTGAATGTAATGAAACGCCATTTTCTGGGTGAGTCCCGGAGGCTCCCCGGAGCTATCCATGGCTGATATGGATACTCTAACTATTTTGCATCAGTCGATGTGGGTGGAGTTCTAGGCCTACCGGGGACCACGAGCCAAAACCTGGCCCTCTCAGAGAGGCACGGGGAGCAATGGCCCATAGAAATGCACATGTGATTTGGAGCATTCTATATCTGCCATCGACCGAGACATGCACCCAGAAAGGTAAGCGCCACAAAACAAACCCCTATTCTGGTTAACAACAAAAATCGACAAACGAGTGGACAGAACTCCCCCAGGAAAAACGAACTAACAAGTATGACGTCACACAAGCCGCCCCGCATGTCTGCGCAGCTCCCCCCTCCCCGGGAGGGGGAAGGGAAGCCCCAGACCCCCGCGCCGGCGATCCCCGCCTTAGTTCCTCGGCTGATGGGATAATGCACGGTCGTGTGGCTCCAGCTCCAGTCTTGTTTCTGTGCTGTGACTTGTTTGCAGTGCTGCTCTTACGGTGATCGTGTGAGCTGGGAGTAGTATTCTCAGGTACTCGGGCTGCATGTTTTGGTACTCGGGCTGCATCAGTCCAGCAACCTCCTGGTTGCTGGACTGATCAACCAGGCTGTTGGACGTGGCTGCTCGCAGCCTGACGTATGAGTCACAGCCTGGTTGATCAGGTATCCTTTGGAGGTGCTTATCCAGTTCTCTCTTGAACACTGTGAGGGGTTTGCCAGTTATGTCCCTTATGTGTAGTGGAAGCGTGTTGAACAGTCTCGGGCCTCTGATGTTGATAGAGTTCTCTCTCAGAGTACCAGTTGCACCTCTGCTTTTCAACGGGGGTATTCTGCACATCCTGCCATGTCTTCTGGTCTCATGTGATGTTATTTCTGTGTGCAGGTTTGGGACCAGCCCCTCTAATATTTTCCACGTGTAAATTATTATGTATCTCTCCCGCCTGCACTCAAGGGAATACAGATTTAGGCTCTTTAGTCGGTCCCAATAGTTTAGATGTTTTACCGAGTGGATTCTAGCAGTAAAGGATCTCTGCACGCTCTCCAGGTCAGCAATTTCTCCAGCTGTGAAAGCGGCTGTCATTGTGCAGCAGTACTCCACTCTAGATAGCACAAGCGTTTTGAAAAGTGTCATCATCGGTATAGCATCTCTAGTGTGAAAAGTTCTTGTTATCCAACCTGTCATTTTTCTTGCAGTTGTGACGGCTACTTTATTGTGTTCTTTAAAGGTAAGGTCTTCCGACATGAGTACACCCAGATCCTTTACATTGCCTTTTCGTTCTATGTTATGATTTGCCTGAGTTTTGTACGTGGTTTCCGTTTTTATATTTTCATTTTTTCCATAGCGCATGAGCTGGAACTTGTCTTCGTTAAACACCATATTATTGTCTGTAGCCCATAGAAAGACCTGATCTACATCTGACTGGAGGTTCGCCGTGTCCTCTATGTTGCCTACTCTCATGAAGATCCTAGTGTCATCTGCAAAGGATGATACAGTGCTATAGGTTGTGTTCTTGTCTATGTCCGATATGAGGATGAGAAAAAGTACTGGAGCAAGCACAGTACCCTGGGGGACTGAACTCTTAACGGTTGACGGGTTGGATTTTATTTTGTTGACTATTACACATTGGGTTCTGTTGGTCAGGAAATTGTAGATCCATCTGCCTACTTTTCCGGTAATTCCTTTTGAACGCATTTTATGGGCAATAACACCATGGTCACATTTATCAAAAGCTTTTGCGAAATCTGTGTAAATTACATCAGCGTTTTGTTTGTCTTCCATAGCATCTAATGCCATATCATAGTGGTCCAGCAACTGCGACAGGCAAGAGCGCCCTGTTCTGAAACCATGTTGTCCGGGGTTATGGAGATGCTGTGATTCCATGTATTTTGTGATCTTACTTCTTAGCACTCTCTCAAAAATTTTTATGATGTGCGATGTTAGTGCTATCGGTCTGTAATTTTTTGTCTCTGCCTTATTTCCTCCTTTATGAAGTGGTGCTATCTCTGCTGTTTTTAGTATATCAGGAATAACGCCAGTATCTAGGCTTTGTCTCCACAGAATGTGAAGGGCCTGCGATAGTGGTTTTTTACAGTTCTTGATGAATATGGAGTTCCAAGAATCCGGGCCTGGTGCGGAGTGCATAGGCATACTGTTTATGGCTTCTTCAAAATCCAGTGGGGATAGGGTGATGTCTGATATATGATTTGATGTTGGTATCATATCCATGAAAAATTCATTTGGGTTATCGATCTTTAGTGCGTTTAATGGCTCGCTGAAGACAGAGTCGTATTGCTTCCTCAGTAGCTCGCTCATTTCTTTGTTGTCATCGGTGAAAGTTCCATCTTCCTTTCGCAGGGGCCCGATACTAGATGTGGTTTTTGATCTTGATTTTGCATAGGAGAAAAAATATTTCGGGTTTCTCTTTATTTCACTGATGGCCTTTTGCTCTCTTTCCCTCTCCTGCGTTTTGTATGATTCTTGTAGCTTGAGTTCAATTTTTCCTATTTCGCTACCTAACCTTCTTCGCCGTTCCTGAGATAGGGTGCGACTCTCAAGTTGTACCGCGATTCGTTTTCTTCGCCTATATAGGGAACGACGTTCTCGTTCCAATCTGCATCTCTTCCTCTTTTTTCTTAGGGGGATGCGGTTTGTACATATTTCTAGTGCTACTGAGCTTATTTTTTCCAGGCACTGGTTCAGGTTCGCATTTCCTAGCTGTTCTTCCCAGTTTATTTCTGTGAAGTCCTGGTTTATTTGTTCCCAGTTTATATGTTTATTATTGAAGTTGAATTTGCTGAATTATTATTGAAGTTGAATTTACCTCACCAAAGACTTCCTAAGAAAACAAGGGGACATACCCGGGAGGCGGTCGGTGAACCACTCCTCAACACGAAGTCGAGACAACAACCAAAGGACCCCTCCGGAAAGCAGCAGGCATTACATTTGCCAGAAAAAGGGAGAACGGCCACAGACGAAGAGACCGATGACCAAGATCATAAGAGCCAAAAAACCACTGCGCCTGAGAAAAGCATGAAGCTCTGCCACACGACCCCCAGAGGTCAATGCCAAAAGAGAGCCGAGGCAAAGCAAACCAGGCCCCAAGGAGCCACAACCACCAAGGAGAAGAAAAACAGGAGAGCACCCTGTCCAAAGACCTGGATGGCACAGGCAGTGCAGAAGCAGGCCGGAGGTGAAACAACGCACGAGACAGCCTGCGAAACGGCACAGAAGGAACATCGCTACTGAAAGCTAGCAGCAGAAACCAAGGTGCCAGACCCAGGAACAGTCCCAAGCATCTCTACATCCTCTGCAAGCCAATCCTATGACAGCCCCAGGAGGGAAAAGAAAACGCAGGACCAAAACCAAAATGCCACAAGCGTGCAAGTCCACCGCCACAAGTGCAGCTGACAGGGAAGGAACCTGCATAAGGAGCCGCCCCGCACCAACACCCCGCAGAAGGGCAGGAGCGAAGACTCATTAAAAGGAGCAAAATCACCCCCAGGAAAACGAGTAGCGCCGAGACAGCGCGAAGAGGAGAGAAATGCACAAAAGAACAAGAAGGCCAAACATCCAGAAACTGCCGAGAAGAGGACCCACACGCCCTAGAAAGGACCGGAGGAAAGCTCAACCGAATGACGACAGACGTACCAGAAAATGGGAAGGAACAAAAACCGTCCCAAACCTCCGAGAACAAAAAGAAGCAAACAAAGAACGAAGGCACAAAAACCCCGTCGCACCTGAGACAAAAAGTCATGCAGAAACCCCAAGAAGAGGGGGACATGACTGAGAAGGCCCATCCTGGAAAAGGGGGCGAAGACCGTAGAAAAACACCCACCGACAGGATGGAAATAACGGGCACACTGGACCAGGAAACCGAGCCCAGGGAGGGGCCGACGCTCACAAGCACGTGCGGTGATTGGTGGCAGCGGTGATTGTAACACGGGACGGGTTCTCACTTCCTTCTACCCTCTTTTTCTCTCTTTACCCGTATTCTTTACTTTGGTTCTTAACCAAGGGACCCCACGACTTTTACTCGAGCCGACTCCACGCCACGTGGTCTCAAGACGATTTACCAACTTGAGATTCTACAACCCGTATGACATGAAAATAGACTTCTAGCAAAGTTCTAGGATCTCCTTTCCGCCGCCACCACCAGATCAGTAACCAAAATGAGCAATGATCGAGATCTGGATCGACCACGCTAAACAATCAACCTTGGGGCTTGATTCCCCACTAGTACAAATAAACCCTGGATCTTACGTGTGTAGTTAATTAAAATCAACAGGGATGATAATCCTGATTGGATGTGAATGATATACTCAGATTCGAGGAGCATAGGCGTCCACCTCAACTCGACCACGTGGGGACCACGTGACAAGGACCATTAATACAAAAGAAAATGGAAATAATAAAAATACACATTAAGCTAATTAATTTATTCAAAAATTAAGCAAAATCTAAATAATTGTTCACTCCCTAACTGAATATTAACGGCAATGAGTGACCTATCCCTAAGAAACTCCAAGCAACTTTTACCTTCTATAGACAGCTAGATGTTGTGTTGCCTTGGGGAAGAGGTGAGATGGATGACCTCTCCCAGTTGCTGCTGAAACCACACTGCCCTGTCCTCTCTCTCCTCTACCCAGAGGCCTAGATCTGTATTCTTCCGCTAGTATCTAAGTTACTTTGCCAGGCTTAAGTTATAACAATTAACCTCTGTCGTACTGAATTATCCAGATTGATTGATTTATTGTACTGAAGTTTAAATTACACAAACATCTTAAGGAAGAGCTATTCCCAATTACAACATAGCTATTTGACCTTTGAGAAATAGAGGACATGGAACCTCGTGACCTATGACCTCCGGTCATTCCGCATCACAACCTAGTTCTTGCTTGTGACGTCACTGATGGTGACTTAAACTCCTTCTAATAATGAGAATACTCTTGATATTATACAGTAATACTATACAGTACAATTTGAATGCAAAATGGTAACGAAGGTAACGGGAATTGAATGTTATATCTGTAAGAATAGATTCCATTCGGCTTGTACAGGAGTGAGTAACACTGCGGCACTGAGAGCTGGCCACTTGCTCTGGGTGTGTAAACATGACCAGCCAGCTTGGAATATCCTAAAAAACCTTCTAGATAACATGACGCATGAACGGAAAACATCGTTCATTGGAAGCCTACCAGCCATCCAGAAGGAGTGGGAAAGGAACAACAATTGTAATATACCAGGGGCGGAGGCTATAGTCAGGGATGAAACTGAGGCTGAAACTCAGGAAATTGTAAACTCTGACTCAGTAGGCCCGGATGTGGATGACAGTAAACTAGAAAGTGTAACAGACAGATCGGTAGGTACAGACACTACAACGGTTCCCGATAGAGAGAGTCAGAAAAGAAGGACAGACTTATGCAAATTTTATGCAAAGGGCATATGCAGACATGGATATGCTGGTAATAAGAAAGGATTAGAATGCAGTTATCAACATCCCAAAAAATGTTTAAATATGCTTAGGAAAGGTGAGTGTCGATTTGGATCAATATGTAGATTTTTCCATCCTGAGATGTGCCAAACCTCACTGGAGGACAGAAAATGCTATGACCTCAGCTGCCCATACTTTCACGTGAAAGGCACGGAACGCTACATAAAGAGTGGCAAGCAGGATAATGAATTTGGAGGAAATTCGATAAATTTTTTATACCAGACCGAGAGAGAATTCAAAAGGAGGAGCATGGAGAATGTATGGAACTGGATGCCAGACCCACTTGCATACCAGAATTACAGATACAACTACACACCGAAAGGGAACCACAACCACAACAGGCAACTGCCCTACAACAATCAGCACTGGTCAGAACAAACTCAATATGTCCACGCATAATGGGCTTGCTGAGAAAGTTTCCCAGTCAAACTATCACTAATAGAGTAACCTCATTCATCTTTGCCAACATACAAGGACTGAAAACAAGAACAAACAATAAAGTACAGTTCATAAATGGCCTCCTCACGGAGTCAAATGCAGTATTTGGAGCTTTCACAGAAACCCATGCAGGGGAATTCTTGGACAGTGAGATCTGGATTCCAGGATATAACCTATACAGGTGTGATAGGAAAATTAGGTCACATGGAGGAGTGGGTCTGTATATTAGGGAAGACCTTGTGTGCTCGGAGCTCCTAAACGTTACAAATGAGGTGATAGAGGTACTGGGATTAAAAATAGAGAAAATAAATTTAGTGATTATTCTAATATACAAACCGCCAGATGCAACGGCTGAGGAATTCACAGAACAGATAAACAAAATAGAGAATAGCCTTGATAATTTGGAGAACCCAATACCTGATATTATCTTCTTAGGTGACTTCAACTTGCCTAGTCTCAGGTGGAGAATAGCAAACAATAATATTATACCAGGGAATCTATCAGGACCTAACCAACCACAGATTAGAGAACTACTTAGATTCTGTGACAAATTTTCACTCACTCAGCAGATATCGGAGCCAACGAGAAATGAAAATATTCTAGATCTGGTCTTTACGAACAATGAAGACATTATCAGAGACATTACGATATCAGATACCACATATTCAGATCACAAGCTCATTGAAGTGCAAACTACCATCAATACTCAGAATAGACCTAAAACGTTGATAAAGCGAGAGGGGCTATTCAGTAAATTCAATTTTAATAATAAAAGGATAGACTGGGAGATAATAAACAGGGAACTTAAAAACATTCCATGGGAAACTGTTTTAAGTAATAAAAGTCCTACAGAAGGAATAGAAAAACTGACTTCGGAAGCGTATCAAGTCTGTCTGAAACATGTTCCTTTGAGGAAAGCCAGAAAGAGATCCAACGTAGAAAGAGAACGCAGAAGACACTATAAACGCAGGAAAAGAATAACGGAACTGCTTATGCAGACACGAATTTCCCGTCAAAGAAGGAATAATTTAAATAGGGAGATTGAAGAAATCGAGCGGAAATTGAAACACTCATATGAAACTGAAGAAAGGCAGTTAGAACAGAAAGCAATTCAGGAAATAAAGAAAAATCCAAAATACTTCTTCACATATGCGAAATCAAAAGCAAAAACTACTGCCAGTATTGGACCTATTCGTACAAGTGAAGGTTCATACACGGAGGATGACAAAGAAATTAGTGAAATCCTAAAAAAGCAGTATGAGGACATGTTTAGCACTCCAATAAACAACATGAAAGTAGAAGATCCAGACAATTTCTTTATGCGGGATATCCAAACCCCTGTAAATATAACTGATATCAACACGAGCGCACTAAATTTTGAAAGAGAAATTGAAAACATGCCCATGCACTCGGCCCCAGGTCCAGACTCATGGAATTCAATATTTATAAAGAAATGCAAAGTGCCGGTAGCACAGGCACTCAGTATAGTGTGGAGGAAGAGCTTGGACACGGGGGAGATACCAGATGCACTTAAAGTAGCAGACATAGCCCCTCTACACAAGGGAGGGAGCAAAGCATTGGCAAAGAATTATAGACCAGTTGCACTAACATCGCACATAATAAAAGTATTTGAGAGAGTGATTAGGAGTCAGGTCACCAATTTCATGGAGACCAATGACCTTCACAACCCAGGCCAACATGGATTTCGAGCGGGAAGATCGTGCCTCTCACAGCTACTTGAGCACTACGATAAAGTCACTGAGGCATTAGAAGAAAAACAGAATGCTGATGTGATATACACGGACTTCGCAAAGGCTTTCGATAAATGTGACCATGGCGTGATAGCACACAAAATGAAGTCAATGGGAATAACCGGTAAAGTAGGACGCTGGATACTCAGTTTTCTGTCAAACAGGACTCAGCGAGTAACGGTCAACCATATAAAATCTAGTCCAAGTGCAGTTAAAAGCTCTGTACCTCAGGGTACAGTCCTTGCACCGCTGCTTTTCCTTATTCTCATATCAGATATAGACAAAAATACAAGTCACAGCTTCGTATCATCCTTTGCAGACGACACAAAAATCAGTATGAAAATTACCTCGGCTGAAGACATTGAAAAACTTCAAGCTGATATTAATAAAGTTTTCGACTGGGCATCAGAAAATAATGATGTTTAACAGTGACAAATTCCAGGTACTCAGGTACGGTAAAAATGAGGACCTTAAACATAATACAGGGTACAAAACACAATCAAATGTGCCCATAGTAGGAAAACAACATGTAAAGGATTTGGGAATAATGATGTCTGACGACCTAACGTTTAGGGAGCATAACCAAGCAAATATTGCGACAGCCAGAAAAATGATAGGATGGATTACGAGAACTTTCAAATCCAGGGATCCCATCACAATGCTTGTACTCTTCAAGTCACTTGTGCTGTCCCGTCTTGAGTACTGTTCAGTACTCACTTCCCCCTTCAGAGCAGGAGAGATTGCTGAAATAGAGGGAATACAGAGAACATATACAGCACGTATAGACGCGATAAAGCACCTAAATTATTGGGATCGTCTCAAAGCTCTCCAAATGTACTCACTAGAAAGAAGACGAGAGAGATATCAAATAATATACACCTGGAAGATACTGGAGGGCCAGGTCCCAAATCTACACAGTAAAATAACAACGTACTGGAGTGAACGATATGGAAGAAAATGCAGAATAGAACCAGTGAAGAGCAGGGGTGCCATAGGCACAATCAGAGAACACTGTATAAACATCAGAGGTCCGCGGTTGTTCAACGTCCTCCCAGCAAGCATAAGAAATATTGCCGGAACAACCGTGGACATCTTCAAGAGGAAACTAGATTTATTCCTCCAAGGAGTTCCGGACCAGCCGGGCTGTGGTGGGTATGTGGGCCTGCGGGCCGCTCCAAGCAACAGCCTAGTGGACCAAACTCTCACAAGTCAAGCCTGGCCTCGGGCCGGGCTTGGGGAGTAGAAGAACTCCCAGAACCCCATCAACCAGGTATCAACCAGGTTAATTTCTCTAAGTAAGTGAATACTGTAGAATGATCATTATGAGCTGGGAACAAGGTGGTTATTTCCACCTCTAAGTCCCTGGGGGATGCTCCCACGCGGGTCCAGCTTCCCATTCTCCCTTGTGTAGATAACCATTCTGGATAATTTTTACAACAAGCCTGGATTGTTACAAACCCCCGCACAAGCACTTAGTAAACCTTGTTAATTTGTTAAAACTAACGAGGTTAGTATCCAAACCCACAATTTAACTCATTGCCACAAACAAAAGCTAACCTAACTAAACAAGATTTTGACAATCATTAGTGTGTCCAACATCATCATAATAAACATGTTCAAATTCATAAAATTTCTCAGCTGTCAACTGACAGCAATCCTCCAACATCAGGAAACATACATCCTACCTTACTGACATAGCTAAATAACATGTCCCTACTCTAACATCAAAGACTAGCTATTAAAATCTCTTGGTTCTTCTTCAACCAAAGCATAAAAGTTATATCTTCAGACTGAACTTTCAGTCATCCGGGAGCGTACTACTGAACTATCAAGTTCACATCCGTGTACTATCCACTCCCCAATCAATGTCAACCTTGACATGCTAAGGAACACACCTAATTTTTATTACATGTATCTAAAAATATAAAAAAAATCCTATAACTATATCACAGGTTTCAGCTGACTGTACAGCTAAGTGTTCGCACTCACTATAAGTGTCAATGTTTATATTGGTCCGCCTCTCCTGTGTTCAAACATTCTGAAAAAAAAACACTACATAATTTTCCATAACCGTTTGTTCTGGGCTTAGACAATTACACAGGGGCTTCGATTTTACTTACTGACCAATTTATAGAGTAAAGTTATCATATCTCATTATACCAGAATAATTATTTTAAATCTGTTTTTCAACATTTATAAAAAAAATGCTCAGATATTCTTTACACAGATGTTCAGAGCCAACTTTGTTGTTTGTATCAATTGTTCATATTGAGTAATTGAAAAAAAAATCGATGCTGATAGACGCTGAATGTAGTCGATGACGATGTCGATCTTGCTTCTTTCCATGTGTAGACATCAATACCTGGTCCTCTTGTACTCCAATCCGGTATTTTTTACTGACGACAGAGTGTAGTAGAGCTGAGTGCCAAGTGACAGCTGTAGAATACTGTTACTTCGGCCATTGATCTTGCTCCCGACAGTCCACACGCCTTCATATCACAGTTCACACGGCAGTCTTGATGTTAACTTGACGTCGCAGATGACCACAGCAGAGCAGGACTGGATGTACCAACGGTGTCTCGTAACAGGAGTGGTGTCAAAGGGTCGTAGAGGCGGGTTGCTTGTTTGCAGAACAGGTGAATCTCGTCTTCCATCATTGCTCACGACATCTCAGGCGTTTCTTGATATCACCAGGTTACTAGGCCGTAAACACCAACTGTGTATACCCTCGTACCGCCGACTTTAGGCCAAAGGAGGCAATTTTGCGACCTTCTATTGGCGAGTCCCGGAACTCTGTAGGGAAACCGTGCCTTCCACCTGTGACCGCCTTAGTTCCGCGTTCCTGTTGCTTTAGATGACGTAATCATTAATCTTCCGGCGAAACTCTTGAGTACTGCTACTTGCTTTCCAGTTTCTTGACCTCTCCTCCAACACTGCTGGAATGGCTGCAGTCTTGATGACGCAGCAGGTGGGTAGTGGTGATCTCGAGACAGCTACCCTGGCGTTGTATGGCACCTCCGGTGACTGCTATATGTGGACAGCTTGCTGGCCCTGACAACCTCGTATAGTGACGTGAGGCGTCGGCCGGGTGACTCTTGGATAGTCACTCATCCCCAAAGTAACTGATGTATGGGTTACTGGGTCTGGTGGGGGGAGGGCTTTGTGTAACGTGCCTCCCCCTCTGTCTTTACAGACAAGGGTTCACGTGTGGCTGGAACAACTGGGTCGGTGTACCAATCAGACCTGGGAACAGACAGACACAACACAGCGGAAGCATAGATATACTCTGGGTTTGGTGGAGGTGGAACCCCAGAGCACGGTAAAAGTTGCTACCCGAGTTAAGTATAGTAATAGTTCACCTCATTGCCATTACAGGAAAATCTAATGAATACTAAATTATACTAACCAAGGAAGTTACTTTACTGTACAGCGCGAGATCTCGTCACCATAGGGTGGCGAGACTGCACCTGACTACTGATGAGCGATGACAGAGGGTCATCCTCATCCCCTGACTCGTCGGTGAAGCCATGAGTCAGCACTGCTGAGTCAGGAACTAGACCCGCTGAAGGCAGTTCTAATTCCTCTCTAGCATGATATTGTTTCAATTTATTTACATGAATTGTCCTTTCCACCTGGTCCTCGAATACTCCTTTTATAACAAGATTCACCGGCCCCGCCCTTTTAATTACTCTATACGGCCCTCGCCACCTCGGAGCTAGTTTCCTGCTCTGATTGGCGGGCGCAGCCTCATTCACTCTCAATACGAGGCTTCCTTCCTTCAACTCAAGAGGGCGCACTTTCTTGTCATAAAAATGAGCATACCTGTTCCGTGCTTTCTTGGACGCTTCAGCTGCAATATTCCATGCATTTCTCATTTTTCCAAGGACCTCTGAAGGATAGTCCTCCCCGTATGCAACATTATGTCTGTTAAGCAGACCTGAGGGGAAATTGCATGAATTACCAGTAAACAAATGAAGTGGTTGGGTGTTAATTGATTGGTGGATGGCAGTATTCAAGGCTAACTGAACATAGGGTAGGTGTTCATCCCAGGTGTTTGCGTCATGTTCAGCAAGGATTGCAAGCATATCCTTGACTGAACGATTAGTCCTTTCCGTCATTCCGTTTGCTTGTGGGTGGTAGGCTGTTGTAAAAGCCAAAGTTGTCTCTAAAATCTTACAAACTTCTCTGAATATATTCCCATTGAATTCTTGACCACGGTCTGAGACTAAAACTTTAGGAGGTCAAAATACAGTAACGAACCTACGCAAGAACGCATCTGCAACCGTACGAGAATCCTTTTGAGGTAATGCAACTAGTGTAGTGTATCTAGACAAATGGTCAACTAGCACCAACACGTATCTATTCCCTGAATGACTATGATGTAAATCAATCAAAACTGCCCCCACACGATCTAAAGGTTCACGAATTTCAGGAAATTCCTGAAGTGGGGCTTGTACCTTAAGGGTACCTTTCCTCCTCTGGCAACGATTGCACGACTTCACGAAATTGATTACTTCAGAAAGTAATCCTGGGAAATAAAATAGAGACTTTGCCTTTAAGTGGGTTTTAAAGATCCCCGGATGCCCTGCAATTTTCGAAGCATGCGCAAGCTTTAACGCTGATGACCGCAACGCGTCCGGAATAACTAATTGAAATACTGCCCTATCATTCTGGCTATTAACATAATACAGGACGCCCTGTTTCATTTCAAAATCATGAATAGGTAAATTCTTTTTCTTTTTCGGATATTTTCCTCCTTCTAAATACTCAATAATTTCTTTCCATCTAGGCTCGCTCATCTGGTACTCTCTCATTTTATCTGAGGGAATGGTTTCAATATTTTCATTAACTTGAACTGCCGCTATGTTTCGACTTAGCGTATCTGGAACAACATGTGCTGGACCAGGCTTGTACAAAATCTGGAATGAGTGGGCAGAAAGTTCGTGAGACCAGCGTGACATTCGTGGGCATTTTGTTCGCTTCTTAAATATGTGTGTTAACGCTCTATGGTCTGTGTAAATTACGAAGTGCCGCTGAAATAGGTAAGGTTCGAAGTACCTAACTGATTCTACTACTGCCAGTGCCTCCCGATCCGTAGCTGAATAACGAACTTCAGGTCCTTTGACCTTTCTACTGAAATAGGCTACTGGATGGGGTAAATTATCCGCATCTCGCTGAATTAACCCTTACACTGCTCAGGGGTCCTTACACCCCACCCTGCGCAAGAAAAAAAAAATTCCAAAATTTTTTTTCGTCTTCTAAACATGTTAATTTGTGTCCCCTGAGCACGGGAAAAATAGCAAAAAAATCGTAGGTCACATATTTTGGGCGCAATTGACCGAGGAAGTCTGGCAAAAAGTGGGCGTTGACAGAGCGGTCGCCAGGGCCGGTCAGCGTCACCCGCGCTGACAGATGGGAGTTGCCACAAAGATATTATTACCTAATTGTTTCAATGTCTCCGATTGATTTTTTCTTAGTTTTTTTGCAGTAATATTATTCAATTGTGTGTATTGTAATATATTTATATAATAAAAGTGGTGAATAATCGCTATACTCAAACGTATGGTGTGCATATTAGTAATTCAATTATTATGTTCATAAAACAATAAACAAATAGTTTTGCTGCTATTACACTCTATACACAGGTTATATATAAGTATCTGCATATTTTGGTCACCATAACGAACCACTAAGTTGGTATTGAGAGTCGAAAAGCAACGAAGAGTTACCGCCACACACCAGCCAGCCACTCGCTGCCACTCCCTCAACACACGCACTAAACTTTCTCCCCCAACAATACCATTTGTGGTGTTATTACACTATATACAGACGTTATATATAAGTATGTATATATTTTGTTCACCACAACTGTACAGCTAAGCTGATATAGTTAGTTCAGGCACTAAGAGTCGCCGGTATGCACAGCTGGCGGCTCCCTCACTCATTCAAGGTCACACACACACTAAACTTTCTCCCCCAACAATACTGTTTGCTGCTATTACACTCTATACACAGGTTATATATAAGTATTTGCATATTTTGGTCACCATTACAAACCACTAAGTTGGTATTGAGAGTCGAAGAGCAACGAAGAGTTACCGCCACACACCAGCCAGCCACTCGCTGCCACTCCCTCAACACACGCACTAAACTTTCTCCCCCAACAATACCATTTGTGGTGTTATTACACTATATACAGACGTTATATATAAGTATGTATATATTTTGTTCACCACAACTGTACAGCTAAGCTGATATAGTTAGTTCAGGGACTAAGAGTCGTCGGTATACACAGCTGGCGGCTGGCGGCTCCCTCACTCATTCAAGGTCACACGCACTAAACTTTCTCCCCCAACAATACTGTTTTCAGTGTTATTACCCTATATACACATATTATATATAAATATCTACATGTTTTATGCACTGTAACTGTACACCTAAGCTTGTAGTGTGCCCAAAGAGCATAGTGGCCACCCTCTAAACAGCTAGACAAATAATGCAGACGACGTCACCTCCGTCACCCAAATGGCTCCTCCCAGCATAATCCTTATGCTGTTTTTACACTAATACACACATTATATATAAGTATCTACATTTGTGTTCACCACAGAGAACCACTGAGCTGGTATGGTGAATGTAAACAATAACAGGTGGCCACACAGTCAGTAAACGATGCTGTATCCCTCCGTCTCTCAGCATCACTCCTCCTACAGCGCTAATTATTACAACAATCCTGCTATTATCACAACCCTGGTTATTTATATCACAGTCAGGGGTCATCTGTAATATTGTCATCACTAAATAATAACAGTTATATATTTATTTTGACATTTTTTGGCGATGCTGTGGTCACAAGCTGAACAGCAATGCTGATCGCTCATGCTGCGTGCGCCAGCCTTGGTTGCTCCAACAGTACTGTGCCTCTCACACCTGAGAATATTGCCCACGATTTTTTTTTTAAAATGGCGTCTGTTTACAAGAGCCCTGAGGAAGCTACTGTGAACCCCGTGTAGCCGCGGGCCATTTGAATCGGGAATGGCACCCTATGGCGTATATATACGCCATGCGCACCGTCGGACATGTTACTCAGGGCGTATATATACGCCATGCGCAGTTTAAGGGTTAAA
>WNGS01080606.1:0-11358 GCA_020271785.1 Procambarus virginalis | reverse complement strand
CTTGTCACTATAAACGTACTCACTTTATCTTCCTCCATCTCTATATCACTGAGCAACTGCACCAACACCATACTAATTATATGATTACACTCCCTGCACTACCTGGGCAACACTGTCACTGCGTTCACTGAGTTCTCTGGCAACACTGTTCACGATCCTGATAGCACTGTCTTCGTAACTTGGCAACACTGTCTTCAAATCCTAGCGAGGTCGCCAATTTGTTACAAGGGGGGGGGGGAGTGGGTCGGTGCCTGAGATGAGGAACACCACGACCACCGCCGTGGGTCTTTGCTTCCACACACTCGGTGCAACTGACCGCCCTGGGAGCCCTCCAGTCTTACCACAGGTGGAATTGCTACTTGCAATCCAGTCTTAAACCCATGGAAGAGTAAAGGAAAACTCTTTACTGACCTCAAGTCGTTGTTTCAGCAGCTACAGCACTTCCTCCGAGTTTTGCCCACCTTAACAAAGGGTCACAGGTCACCTGTCACACACCTATGTCACTCAACTAATTAGGTCGCCAGCTGTGTTTGAAACTCTTCATCCCAGCAATGCAGCTCAGTGACTATTCTCAGTGCTACCAGACTATGGTACGCTTCCGACGATCACAGTGTTATTCAGTGTTACCAGTCTAGGGTGTGCTCCATCAATAACTGTTACTCAGCGTAACCAGTCAATAGTATATTTCCAATAATAATAATAGTGTGGTGCAAATATAGTACCAATTTCATGTAATGCTCAAAGAGATGGAGAGCGCACTTAAACTCAGCAGAAAATTGAAATAAGGTTTACTGATCTAGAGTCTACATCAAACATGTAAGAAAATAAGCACATATATATATATATATATATATATATATATATTATATATATATATATATATATATATATATATTGTGACGGTAACGAGTTGGAAATGGTGGTCGGCAGTCTTCCAACTAGCAGGTGTCAGTGCTGGGCCACATATAATATATAAAAAAAAGAAAAGGAAAAAAAAGAGAAAAAAAAGAATGACTGCGTGATTTGGTAATCTGTGGTAAGGTTGGAAAGACTAAAAGCAATAATAAAAAATATGGATTTTAATAACAATAAAAACACAAATTGAAATAAATGCAAAATCTTGGCTTACTGGCAAAAATAATAAACAATATAAACATGAAAATAGATTACGTTAATGGGGAGGAGAATTGATATACAAAAGTAAGTAAAATATGAATGCTGGAATATATGCACTAACTATGAACCTCTATTTGACCACACAGTGAGTCACTTAGGAGTTCACAGCTTGCGAGCACACAATATTCTGGCTGGCAGAAACGCAAGGGACTCCAACAATAACTGGTGAGGTCTTGTGATTGGCGGGGAGCCGGAGTGGAGTGTTGGTTGGCGGCCAATGAGGAAGCTGGATGGCCGCAAGTCGCTCGTTAGGCCGTTGAAGGGTTCGGCGCGTCGACCAGGTGCAGCAGTGGGGGGGAAGGAGGGAGTTGCTGGTACGTGTGGCTATCATATGTACGTTTAGCCACTACAAAACGTATCTTGTATATTGATGAGGACAGGCGTGATTCGCAGAAATAGCAGGCTAAATCTCTGATAAGAGATTATCGTCACAACTCTCCCCCGAAGCCTGCCGTTTCGGGTGAATCACGTCCACTGGAGGTAGAGTGGGAGGTGGAGCTGCCTCTACCTCATGCACTCTGGAGAGGGCATCAGCGATGATGTTATCAGGCCCCTTGATGTAGCAGATCTTTAAGTTGAAGCCTTGAAGATATAAAGCCCATCGCAGCAGACGTTGGTTATTAAATTGGGCTTGATGTAAAAATCTCAGAGGGTTGTGGTCCGAATAGATGGTAGTGGACCTAGCACCGTGCAGATATGGTGCAAAGTGTTGTAAGCTCAGGACGATGGACAGGAGTTCCTTCTCTATAGTACTGTAGTTCTTCTGATGAGGCTTCAACTTGCAACTGTAGTAGCTGACAGGTAGAACCTCCTCGCCTCGCTGCTGCATTAAGACACTTCCGATGCCGGTACCACTGGCGTCGACATGGAGGATGAAAGGCTTCTTGATATCTGGTGAGGCGAGAATGGGATTAGAACAGAGGAGGAATTTGAGTTGTTCGAATGCAACGGTTTGCTCTCTGGTCCAATTATATCGTTGCTTGGGACTGGTTAAGGTGATTAATGGGGTTGCAACAGTGCTAAAATTCTTCACAAACCTACGGTAATAGGAAGCAAGACCAAGGAAGCGCAGGAGCTGCTTCCTGGTAGTAGGCTGTGGATACTGTTGGATTGCTTGAATGTGAATGTTTAACGGAGCCAGGTTGCCACTCCCTATAACATGACCCAGGTACCGCACTTTACCTTTCGCGAAGGTGGACTTGCCCAAATTGATGGTGAGGCCGGCTTTCAGGAGCTTGTAGAACAATCGTTGTAGCTGGAGCAGGTGTTCGCTCCAGGTGTTGGATGCTACCACAATGTCGTCCAAATAGGCATAGGTGTTTTCCAAGCCCTGGATGACGCGGTTGACAGCTCTCTGAAAGGTGGCTGGGGCATTGCAGAGTCCAAAGGGAAGGCGATGGTACCTGTAGAGACCAAAGGGGGTTATAAAGGCGGACAGTACCTTAGCTCGCTCCGTTAAACTCACCTGGTAGTAGCCCTTTAGTAGGTCTACCTGAGACAGGTAGCGGGCATTACCAATGGCATCCAAAATGTCGTCTACCCTGGGTATTGGGTAGGCGTCCTTCACTGTGACCTGGTTCAACTTCCTATAATCCGTACACAGACGGATTTTGCCGTGAGGTTTGGGTACCAGGATGCATGGTGAGGCCCAGGGGGACTCACAGGGGGTAGCCAGTCCATGGTCCAAGAGATACTGTACCTCAGCCCGCATGACTTCCGTTTTGCTCGGGCTGATTCGGTAGAATGGTTGGCGAATCGGCTGGGTGTCAGGTAGCAGTTGGATGTCATGCCGAGTTACGGTACACTCTTGGGGGTCATCTCGAAACAACTCTTGATATTCTCTGACGAGTTTGATTAGTGGAGCACTATTATCGTCCTGAAAATGATGTTGAAGGTTAGTAAGGATTTCCGAGTTAGAGAGCGCTGTCTCAGTGTCAGTGCTCTCGGAAGGAGAAGCAGGGAAGGTCTCACTGTGGCTGTATGGACCTGTAAATGAGGTGAAATTGGTTAACACAGTGGGAGGAACCCCATGGTAGGGCTTGAGTAAATTAATGTGGCACAGCTGGGTCTTCCGCCGCCTATCGGGTGTCTCGAGAACGTAGTTGAAGTTGTTCCGGCACTCCTTAACACGGTAGGGTCCTGAGAACCTGTTCTGTAAAGGAGAACCTGGGATAGGGAAATAGGCAAGCACTAAGTCTCCTGGTGTAAACTTCCTTACTTTACAGTGCCGGTCGTAACGAGTCTTCATCCTCTCCTGGGCTCTCTGTAGGTTGTTGCTAGCAAAGGAATGGACCCTCTCTAGAATGTGTCGGAGATTTTGGAGATACTGGGGCACACTCTGATGCTCACTGAAGGTGTCATCACGTAGAGAATCCTTGAAAGCCTTGAGAGGTGTACGGCACTTACGTCCGTAGAGCATCTCATAAGGAGATACTCCTAGTGACTCGTTGGGAAGACTTCTGAAAATACACATAATGAGATCAATTTGCCTATCCCAATCCTTGAGGTCTCATTACAGAACTTTTTTAAGAGTGCCTTGATGGTTTGATGACTACGCTCGAGAGAACCCTGTGAAGCAGGATGATAGGGGCTGGACAGTACCTGTTTGATGTTGAACTCCTCCAGAGTCCGTTTGAAGAGATCACTGGTGAAGTTGGTACCACAGTCGCTCTGAATCTCCCTCGGAAATCCATACTGGGTGAAGATTTTCAGTAGATTCTTCACCACTGTAGCAGCTGTAATATTTTTACTGGAACTGCTATCGGAAATCTGGTGGTAGGACACAGGATGGTTAAGATATATGAGTTGCCTGCACTGGTCCGAGGCAAAGGACCAACGCAGTCGATAATGAGCTTGTGGAACGGTTCCTCAGGCACCTGGATGGGTATCAGGGGTGCTCTGGGAATGGAAACGTTCGGTTTCCCGGCTAACTGACACACGTGGCATAATTGACATGAGATTTGACGTCGTTTACCATACCTGGCCAGTAGTAGTCTTGTCGAATTCCATGGTAAGTCTTGTTGAACCCATAGTGTGACAAAGCGCCGTGGGCCAGGTGTAGAATCGTGGGCCGCAGGCTGGTGGGATTCACCTGCGGCCCACGTTGGCCCACGGCGCTTCACACTATGGGTTCAACAAGACTTACCATGGAATTACGACAAGACTACTACTGGCCAGGTATGGTAAACGACGTCAAATCTCATGTCAAATTATGCCACGTGTGTCAGTTAGCCGGGAAACCGAACGTTTCCATTCCCAGAGCACCCCTGATACCCATCCAGGTGCCTGAGGAACCGTTCCACAAGCTCATTATCGACTGCGTTGGTCCTTTGCCTCGGACCAGTGCAGGCAACTCATATATCTTAACCATCCTGTGTCCTACCACCAGATTTCCGATAGCAGTTCCAGTAAAAAATATTACAGCTGCTACAGTGGTGAAGAATCTACTGAAAATCTTCACCCAGTATGGATTTCCGAGGGAGATTCAGAGCGACTGTGGTACCAACTTCACCAGTGATCTCTTCAAACGGACTCTGGAGGAGTTCAACATCAAACAGGTACTGTCCAGCCCCTATCATCCTGCTTCACAGGGTTCTCTCGAGCGTAGTCATCAAACCATCAGGCACTCTTAAAAAAGTTCTGTAATGAGACCTCAAAGGATTGGGATAGGCAAATTGATCTCATTATGTGTATTTTCAGAAGTCTTCCCAACGAGTCACTAGGAGTATCTCCTTATGAGATGCTCTACGGACGTAAGTGCCGTACACCTCTCAAGGCTTTCAAGGATTCTCTACGTGATGACACCTTCAGTGAGCATCAGAGTGTGCCCCAGTATCTCCAAAATCTCCGACACATTCTAGAGAGGGTCCATTCCTTTGCCAGCAACAACCTACAGAAAGCCCAGGAGAGGATGAAGACTCGTTACGACCGGCACTGTAAAGTAAGGAAGTTTACACCAGGAGACTTAGTGCTTGCCTATTTCCCTATCCCAGGTTCTCCTTTACAGAACAGGTTCTCAGGACCCTACCGTGTTAAGGAGTGCCGGAACAACTTCAACTACGTTCTCGAGACACCCGATAGGCGGCGGAAGACCCAGTTGTGCCACATTAATTTACTCAAGCCCTACCATGGGGTTCCTCCCACTGTGTTAACCAATTTCACCTCATTTACAGGTCCATACAGCCACAGTGAGACCTTCCCTGCTTCTCCTTCCGAGAGCACTGACACTGAGACAGCGCTCTCTAACTCGGAAATCCTTACTAACCTTCAACATCATTTTCAGGACGATAATAGTGCTCCACTAATCAAACTCGTCAGAGAATATCAAGAGTTGTTTCGAGATGACCCCCAAGAGTGTACTGTAACTCGGCACGACATCCAACTGCTACCTGACACCCAGCCGATTCGCCAACCATTCTACCGAATCAGCCCGAGCAAAACGGAAGTCATGCGGGCTGAGGTACAGTATCTCTTGGACCATGGACTGGCTACCCCTGTGAGTCCCCCTGGGCCTCACCATGCATCCTGGTACCCAAACCTCACGGCAAAATCCGTCTGTGTACGGATTATAGGAAGTTGAACCAGGTCACAGTGAAGGACGCCTACCCAATACCCAGAGTAGACGACATTTTGGATGCCATTGGTAATGCCCGCTACCTGTCTCAGGTAGACCTACTAAAGGGCTACTACCAGGTGAGTTTAACGGAGCGAGCTAAGGTACTGTCCGCCTTTATAACCCCCTTTGGTCTCTACAGGTACAATCGCCTTCCCTTTGGACTCTGCAATGCCCCAGCCACCTTTCAGAGAGCTGTCAACCGCGTCATCCAGGGCTTGGAAAACACCTATGCCTATTTGGACGACATCGTGGTAGCATCCAACACCTGGAGCGAACACCTGCTCCAGCTACAACGATTGTTCTACAAGCTCCTGAAAGCCGGCCTCACCATCAATTTGGGCAAGTCCACCTTCGCGAAAGGTAAAGTGCGGTACCTGGGTCATGTTATAGGGAGTGGCAACCTGGCTCCGTTAAACATTCACATTCAAGCAATCCAACAGTATCCACAGCCTACTACCAGGAAGCAGCTCCTGCGCTTCCTTGGTCTTGCTTCCTATTACCGTAGGTTTGTGAAGAATTTTAGCACTGTTGCAACCCCATTAATCACCTTAACCAGTCCCAAGCAACGGTATAATTGGACCAGAGAGCAAACCGTTGCATTCGAACAACTCAAATTCCTCCTCTGTTCTAATCCCATTCTCGCCTCACCAGATATCAAGAAGCCTTTCATCCTCCATGTCGACGCCAGTGGTACCGGCATCGGAAGTGTCTTAATGCAGCAGCGAGGCGAGGAGGTTCTACCTGTCAGCTACTACAGTTGCAAGTTGAAGCCTCATCAGAAGAACTACAGTACTATAGAGAAGGAACTCCTGTCCATCGTCCTGAGCTTACAACACTTTGCACCATATCTGCACGGTGCTAGGTCCACTACCATCTATTCGGACCACAACCCTCTGAGATTTTTACATCAAGCCCAATTTAATAACCAACGTCTGCTGCGATGGGCTTTATATCTTCAAGGCTTCAACTTAAAGATCTGCTACATCAAGGGGCCTGATAACATCATCGCTGATGCCCTCTCCAGAGTGCATGAGGTAGAGGCAGCTCCACCTCCCACTCTACCTCCAGTGGACGTGATTCACCCGAAACGGCAGGCTTCGGGGGAGAGTTGTGACGATAATCTCTTATCAGAGATTTAGCCTGCTATTTCTGCGAATCACTCCTGTCCTCATCAATATACAAGATACGTTTGTAGTGGCTAAACGTACATATTAGCCACACGTACCAGCAACTCCCTCCTTCCCCCCACTGCTGCACCTGGTCGACGCGCCGAACCCTTCAACGGCCTAACGAGCGACTTGCGACCATCCAGTTTCCTCATTGGCCGCCAACCAACACTCCACTCCGGCTCCCCGCCAATCACAAGACCTCACCAGTTATTGTTGGAGTCCCTTGCGTTTCTGCCAGCCAGAATATTGTGTGCTCGCAAGCTGTGAACTCCTAAGTGACTCACTCTGTGTGGTCAAATAGAGGTTCATAGTTAGTGCATATATTCCAGCATTCATATTTTACTTACTTTTGTATATCAATTCTCCTCCCCATTAACGTAATCTATTTTCATGTTTATATTGTTTATTATTTTTGCCAGTAAGCCAAGATTTTGCATTTATTTCAATTTGTGTTTTTATTGTTATTAAAATCCATATTTTTTATTATTGCTTTTAGTCTTTCCAACCTTACCACAGATTACCAAATCACGCAGTCATTCTTTTTTTTCTCTTTTTTTTCCTTTTCTTTTTTTTATATATTATGTGGCCCAGCACTGACACCTGCTAGTTGGAAGACTGCCGACCACCATTTCCAACTCGTTACCGTCACATATAAATGGGGGCCTGTCCGGGAGCCACTATAAATGGGGGCCTGTCCACGGAGTCACTATTAAATGGAGATCTGTCCACGGAGCTTCACTCAGGTATTGGTAATTGTGGTAAGCGCACTTGGCTCTTATTTCCCTTGCTTCCATTATTCACATTAATCATTTTTTATTTTATATGGTGCTGTGTATATTGTACATTACGGGAATAGCATATGGTGAGAGTGAGACAACATTGGATTACGTGGTGACTGTAGGCCGCAGTCATACTCTTGATTGGTCGTCTCCCCCTTCCGTGTTATCCTCCGTGTTTAACATCTTTGTCCCCCAATATTTCTCACTTTTTGAAAGGAACTTTCACCGCTACTTTCACCTCAAAAATACCATACTAACCATCCGATCTTTCCAATTCCAGAACAACATCCAGCCCACCGAGATGGATTCAGAAAAGAAAGAGGAGCACAGCGGGAGACCTGACAGTCGACTACAGAGAACCGTGGGGAGAAGCTCGGGAGATGACATTGGAACCAGAAGCCAGAGCCCCAACAGAACTGTCGATGGTGCATCACCATCACCAAAATTATTACGACATGGAATATACAAATCAGACCGAAGCGAGACAAGCCCGCGAAGATCTCATGGAGGATTTACAAGCCTTGAGGAATCGAAAAACTTTGCTCAACAAAAGACTAAGATGGCTGGAAGATACAGTAAACAACGAATATATAGAAGACAGAGGAGCGAAGATGGGACAATTGTCGCAAGATATACTACAGATCCAAGCAAATATAGAAGATTTACAAACCGTAAAACAACGCCTGTCAGAATTGATTCAGACACTTCCGAAAATGAAGAAACAAAAGACCAACCTAATAGGAAGAGTAGCAGCCACGGGAGCGGGCATAGCATCGGCGATGATGACCAGACACAGAGAAAGGATATTAGCTCAGGGGGGTCAGCAGGATCAGACCGGGGGGGCCGCAGGAGCCGGACCGAATCAACCGCCGCAACCGGGACCCAGTGGAATACAAGAAGGAACTCCTCTGAATCAGAGACAACAGCTAGCACCACGTCAATCATACTCCAGAACATCTATTCTTCAACAGAAAGCGAATCAGAAAACGAAAATGGAAAGCGGACGAGAGATAGAAGGGAGGTACTATCAGATAAGAATATGGACGAAAGGGATGGAAATTGCGCCGCTAAAGCGACTGTTAAAGGAAATATCACTCAGAAATGTCCCGGAGCCCCTAAGAGAATTAGAACCGACCATTCGACTGTTTCTACTGTACGAAGAGGAACAAGTGGAACTATGGACAGTGGAACTCCTCAATATAGCCAGCAGAGAAATAAGAGAAAGAGTGATTCAAGCAATAGGAACAGCGATATGGAACGAGGAGGCGATAGTGACACACATCAACAAACACATTCTCCCAAATGCAACGAAACTGACATACAAAAACAACACACAAGAGATGAGTCTGGAATTCTGTCGGACGGTCTTGATGAGCTTTTTGCAGGATTGCCAGAGGTGGAAGACAGAATGGGACCCAATGGAACCACTGGGAGGCCAAGTTTTATTACACCGACTAACAGGAAATCTAAGTGTACAGCAAGAAGAAAACTTTCGTTCGCGTCCAGCACCAAAAAACCCAATAGAAAGACAGCAGCAGAGAAGAAATATTATGATAGCGAAACAGAGACAGAATCAGCAGATGAATGTGACGCCGGAAGAGGCAGCGGAAATACAACAAATAATGGCAGAGGAGAACATAGCAGTCCAAGAAGAAGCCCCAGAATTAGAGCAAGAGAATCAGAGACCAGTAGCAACTACTGGAGTGGAGAGCTCAGAACATTCATCATCCACACAAACAAACCATGGGGAGCTAGAAAACTCAAAGGACAACGACCAAGCTTTGTCTATGCCATCCACGGACTCGGAGAACAATACGAACACAAACACGTCATCTATAACACAGAACCAAACACCAAACAGCGAAAGATCGACAGAATCTTGGCCTACATTGAAGCAGACGCTGCTGAACGTGCAGAGGCGCTTGCAACAGACCAGGAGTGTAAAAATCGGAGAAGACTCTTTCAGTATATCTGCCGTTGTGGTATCGCCAACGTCACTAAAGTTGCATCTGGAGTACCTGGCTGGTCAAACTTTATGAAGGACTATGAACAGTTTTCGGTAAAAGCGTTACCGGTAAAAGAAAGTATGAAACTATGTAATAATGTCATAGAAAAGGCAAGAGAACAGAAAAGACAAGCGAGAGAGGCTCAAGAAGATTCAAAGACAAAATCATTTACAGGACAATATAATGCAGTGGAACATATATTGAACACATATAAACCTTACAAAAAGAGTGCTTTAGCACAAATACCACCAGAAATATATGAACAGTTTTATAAGATGTTTGGCATTCCACATAAACAGATATTTAGAGAGGTACACGACATCTGGCTGAAAAAACAACTGGTAAGACTAAGAAAAACAAGTTATTTGGACAGACTGAAAGAACATATAGATTATGAAAGCCACAAAATGTTTAATTCAGAAGAAAGAGACCATATAAAATATATTTTGAGAATACTCTTTGAAAATCACATAAACTGGCGATGTTTCTTTGCTAGCTTTATGTATATATATGATAAAATTGACCCTAAGAAAAATGCACTCTGTATCCAAGGAAAGACAAATACAGGCAAAACAATGATCATAAGTCTACTGCTGGATAAACTGTATCCCACCATCATTCCTAAAAACTCAGATAACGACAGATTTCAATTTGCAAATTGTCCAACGGCAACAGTCATATTATATGAAGAACCAGTTCTAACTATGTTGAACGTTAATACTTTCAAAAATGCTTGGGGAGGAGAAGAAACAGAAACTGATGTTAAAAATTCAAACCATGAAATAATTGAAAGAGTACCTTGGATAATAACTTGTAACAATAGGGTTACGGAACATTTGGAAGGACATTCGAGACTGGCAATACAACAGAGATTGATCTTATTTAATTTTAACCATCCGATAGCAGACGGAATTGTTTATAAAAGCGGTATCCCGAAACTACCTTCCCTTATAAAAGCCAGGACCCTACAGCGTTGGCTCCTCAGTCACGAAGAGACACTCACAGAAGCAAGAGACGCTATACCGAAAGCTCTAGAAAATGGCGTCTATGACCCCTCCAGAGACCCCCGTGAGTGGAGGATATGCAGGGGAAAGTCGGGGGGTGAAGAGGAAGCTGGACCATGAAGATGATAAAGCAGAGGGCAGAGATCATAGAGTGAAGAGAGCGGCGGGAGATGAAGTGGATCAGATAGGTAAGTTCAGAATCGGATGAGATGTTTGGTATTTTGTAAAATCGAATTCAGACTTTCGGATGATAAATTGTGACCATACCAATATACCGATAACTCTATTTACAGAACATGCTGGAGGAGTCTTGCACGGAGAGAGCTTTCAACTAATTAACTATCCAAGATCATGGCCGCCGATAACTACTCAAACTATTGTTTTTTATAATAATTATAGAAGAAAACTAAATATAACAGATTATAACTTAACACTTAGCGGAGACAAAATATATTCTGTATTGGATCACACAACACAATTTTATGGACAAAACTGTGAAAATGAAAATAACATTTATGATTTTTTTGTAGACTATGCAGCATTTGCAAGAATAAAGGAAGCCATATGGTATCTAAATATACATACTGGACGCACAAAGGAAACAATCCA